>JAMAGY010000069.1:0-102735 GCA_023626415.1 Penicillium sp. S1701
TGCTATCTAACTGGTAGGAGCCTCAGATATCAGGCTTCTACCTACCCATCACCTATTTCCCCACTACAATATATATAATTAAGAATAAGAACATCAGACTAATTAATCAAGTCCAGAGAGTAAGAGCATAAGCCATAATTAGGATATTTCTCACTATTGCAACTAGTATAGCAGAGATAGAGATCTATATAGCCATAGCCCAACATTAATTCTAAAGATAGACTATAAAGATATAGACAGACCTCTATATACTACTAGAAACCAATCCTCTCCGCAGAAGTACAGATCAGATCAGGAAGTTCAGGAGATACTACCGCTCACTATTATATTAAGTAGCAGACAACTAAGAAGCATTAATATAGAATCACTAGAAACTATTAATCTGTTTATACTAGCACTATAGAAAGTATATATACTAACTAATAAACCTATTTCAGAGAGATCAACTATACTAGGCGAATTAATATAAATCATATTCAGCAGCTTGTCACAGAATAAGCTAGTGAGATTTAGAACTGCGATTAAGAAATAACTATCTTGCTATTAGAAAGTGAGACTAAAGATCTTATCTATCAGATTAGAAGCGAGAATAAAGCAAAATCTATTTTCTGCGGAGCTAGCAGTAATAGCGTATATACTAAAGACACTTACAGGTCTAAAAGATTTTATAATCATACTAATCATAAACAATAAAGCGGCAGCTCTCACACTAAAAAGCCCTTAATAATAGTCAGATCAGGATTTTATCTGCTAAATCTATAAACTAATAAGAAGACTATAGAAAAATAGAAATTAGATCAGTATCTAGTAGGTTCCTATAAGTAAAGACAATAATCTACTAGGTCTAGCGAAAGAACAGGCTAGAGCCATAACACAAGAAGACGCTATTTCACAAAAATAGGTCCCTAGAATAAAATCAATAACTCTAAATATTACGCGGTCTCAAGCAGCCCCTAGCAGTAAGCTGCCTAAGAACATAGAGAGCCACTCCAGATAAGTAGACACAGCACTTCCAGAGAGACACACGCGACAGCTATACGACTAATTATTGTAGAAAGAAGCGAGTATATTAGCCCAGCTCCAGACCGGCATAGCGAGACTCAATAGATATCTCTTTCGAATTAATACCACCGAGACAGATTAATATACATGTAGAGAAGCAAGAGAGACTATGGACTACTTCCTCTTTCGATGTCGGAAGTGGACCGCACACAGGACAGAAATGCTGCAATGTACCCACACTCACCGAAGTAATATATCGTTCTTCCTGGGTGGAAAATCACCCTCCGATGACCAGAAATGGACGCCGAATTTGGAAGCAGTGCGGGCCTCAGTACGGTTTGCCATCGCTACGGGCCGACTTGACGCCACTTAACCTTGCCGACGAACACGGATAGATATACCTCCGCTAAACTAACCCCATCACCTTGTGCCAGACACGGTAGACGCGCTTCAACTGCCGAGGACAGGATGTTGTACACTTGAAGAAGCGCCTTCAAGCCAGTTTACTAACAGATTTACTAACCCACAAGGCCCACGATCTTGATAGCTGAGATGACATATAACTGAAAGAAACCATGTATGGGCTCTAAAGAGACACGACATTTATTAGGGCATGTATTGATATATTAGTGGTAGTTGCCCTTTCGGCTTAGCCGCCGGGCGTTAATGAATTTTGTGTGTGTGTGTGTGTGTGTGTGTGTGTGTGTGTACACCATAACCGTTTACCAGCTGTGATTGCCGATCGTTTCCATGATGCTTCACCTAGTGAAATTCCTTCAGAGGCATATTATAAAGGTAGAATTCGTAACGATTTCAAGCAACTCTTTAGGGAGGTTCAGGAACAAAATAGACGCCTTGAGGAGCTAGAGCATACCGTGGCCGCATTACAAGCCGTGATTACCCTGTCGTCCCATCTATAGCTGAGGAAGCAGCAATATGTGCCTAGTTAGATCTTTTCCGAACCTTTGATCCACAAATGATACGCTAGTCTGCCAGAAAAAATGGAAAGCCGAAAAACTGTCTTAGAGACTAGAAGCAGCAGTACTACCTCCGTCACCAGAGGGTTAATCAAACAAAAGATATCTTGCCTGCATGAGGAAGAGTTAAATAGAGCATTCAAATGGCGAGAGTTATAAGTACTCGTTGTTTACGAAAGTCTCTTGGTTTTCAGTGCTCGCTCTTTGAAGACGCTTCTCAACGCAGACAAGCTAAATTGCTAGACGGCCTAGCATATTCACCTCCTTCACGACGGTTTATAGGGGGTCTCAGCAACGCCTTCATGAAATGGGAGAGCCCCAAACCGTCCTAACCGATGGTTCTCCAGTCGGATCCTACGAAGAATGGCTCAGTGATTTCACTAGGGACATCTGTGGAGATTTGGCATATAACTGGATTAGAATGTTAGAGCCGGAATTGAAGTACACTGATGTAACGCCAAGATGGTGGCAGAGGGTGTACCTTGGACGAATCCCCAACGCATGTTGAAACATGGTATGATATTTGCTACATACTGAATCCTAAAAGCTAACAGACAAAGACAGGGTTAAACTTCTCTGCCATCTGCTACGTGGAGAGTTACTTGGACATTGCACGAGAGTCACCTTAGAAATAGAGGCACGTAGCATTCCTCATTTTCATGGTTCAGTACACGAGAAGACTCTTGCCAAGATACTCGATGCTTTCACCCATCAAAGAACATGCCGAGACATGCCTTTGCACCAGGCCTCGAAAGCTTGTAAGCAGGGTAAGAATTTGCTCTTGTCCCCCTAACAAAGCTCTAGAGAGCATGCCAGTGGCCTACAATATCTTTAGCCCGTGCTCTCCATATTCACTGACGCCTAATTCTACTAGCAATATCAATTAGGCAAATCGGGAACCCGAGTTCCCCCGAAATTTTGGCGGACTTGACCTTCAATTTTTGTGTTGAATGGCAGTCATTTTCGCCGCAAGGAGTGCCGCTGTAAGTGATTAACATAGCTGACACGAAATAGTCTGACATTAGCCTAGGCACCATATAGCCGTGACCCGTTGCGCACTCCAGGAAGGATCTCTTCTTTCTCTAGAAGGGCCGACACTGCAACAATGCGTAGTGGCCCAAGGGATTCATACGGACGCAAGAATAGGCAACCTGAAGCTTGTCGCTGCATATAAGTATGCTTTCCGACGTTTCTATGCATCTCACCGCTGACGGAACATTCCTGTGAAAGCCAACCACCACTCGACCAATCTGTGCCTACTCGCTCTTATATGTAAGTACCTTGTCTTCTCTCGATTTTGGACTTGGCTGAGCCCACAGGGCATTCTCAATCAGGATAGCAGTTTCGCTACTGAATGGCCGCATAGAGAAGGCGATCGCAAGGGGTTGGGAGGACATTCCTGGCCTCATCGCAGAAATCGAGGCCCTGAATTTAGCGACTACGTCTTTCGTATGAGCGGACATGGTGGTGCCGTGTTGTGCTGGTGGGAGCTTGATGCTAAGGCAGTTGATTTGCTATAGCTGGATGTCAACGGGACGCGAGAAGTCAAACCCAGTTGTCAAATATAAAAATATCCGTTTTGCCTCCGCTACAGACTAAACAAAGTAATTGGCTAATTTCACTATATCTTCATCATTTCTATCTTTAAATTGATTATGAAATCAAGCGAGCACTACCCACTCGCAGATATGTTAAGTGAACTAACGGCGACGGAAATCTCCCCGGTAGCGCACCTCGGAATCACAGTAAATTTATGTTAAAAGTACGTACGTAAGCAAGACTCCGCCTTTAATCACCCGACAAGATTCAAGATATATTTACGGAGCGAGCGTATAAAAGTTAGATACAGGCAAACAGGTTCTCCATCACTCGTGGAAGGTGTAGAGGGAAAGTAATTCAGAGAGTGCCTCCCATAAATATCCTTAAAATGTTGAGACAGCAGCAGCATTCAACTGCGTTGTTTCAGCTTCTTCGCGAGCTTTTTCTCTGTCTTTGGTCTCGACAGGTAGCTGTCTCGCAAGAAGGTTTTCAGGTTCACCTCCAACCTCCTTCAAGTCACGATGAACAGTAATCTTCTCACTTTGGATATAGATACCCTTAACGGCCTTGTCAGTTCGAAAAGTAACATGACGCCAGTGTAGTCCCGGAAGTTCGAGATTGTGATTGAGATAATATTCACTTTCGATAACAGCGGAGAGATTGCGCTGGTCTCCCTTCCACTCGACTGCCATGACGGACTTGATCAGGCCTGGTCCAGATGGAATGAAAGTCTCAACTAGATCCTGTACATCCCAGGTCTGTCCAGCAAATGCTTCGCTGGGAAAGTCGCGGG
The DNA here is from genome assembly GCA_023626415.1 of Penicillium sp. S1701. Lineage (NCBI taxonomy): Eukaryota > Fungi > Ascomycota > Eurotiomycetes > Eurotiales > Aspergillaceae > Penicillium > Penicillium sp. S1701. The sequence goes on from JAMAGY010000069.1 coordinate 4,312, forward strand.
TGGTGAAGCAGCCACTCAGTCCTTTCTCCTCGTCGAAGCTGATATTGTGGAAACTGGAAAAGGTTGCACCATTGCTGAAGCGATATTTGCGTTGGTATTTGTAACCACCTATTTATCATCCTGTCAGTCAATATTCTTTTTCGACTTTTCCATAGCAGTTGATCAGGTCTGGAATGCAGATGGTTTACCAAGTAGGGTGGAGGGTTTAAACAAGTCTGTGGCTCCCTCTTTGTACTCAGAGTACGATGGATAACCCACGATAAGGTGCACAGCCAATATCTCCGGGTCAAAGTTGAGATCATGGTTGAGCTGAGAGGTCAGAAGACCATTGTTGGCTTTCCCAACTCCAAAACCTTGGTATTCAATATCATTGATGATGACCTTGGTGTTGTGCTTGACTTCGTCGAATATGGACTTGTCGAACTCCATCGTGTTAGTTTCAAAGTAGTTCAAGAAGAAGAAATTGTTCACGTTCTGAAAAATGTAGACAAAAGATCCAATGGATTGGATTTCTATGAATATAGTACCTCACCAAAACAATGGGATGTTGAACAAATTTATCCCTTCGCTTCCCAGTATCCTTCGGACTCTCAGATATAGCGGCAAAGCATCAAAATTACCAGCGACCTCAAGATCTGTACTTTGGGGCTTTAAGCACTCAACTTTGCCGTTGCTCATTGGCCCTCTGACAGCCCCGATATCAGGGTGGCTTCAAACTTTGAGGGAATTATATCCTTGTCAGGATGACACGTCAGCTCATGTGAGCTAAGGAAGCGGCACCGCAAGAGAGGAGCTGACGTGCTATCTTGACAATTGTCGTGCTATCCTAACAAATGTTACGATTGGGGACGTTCAAGTTCGTTCGGAGGAGTAACTGGCGGATTAGCCTTGTTTGTTTGGATGCTTCGCAGGTTCCGAAATGGGAAGGTGCTTGTGGCCGGATGCCCACAAAAGGCCCAACTCGCATCCTCGTAGTTTTCCTCCTTTCTCTTCTCTCTTTAGACTTGATACCTTCGTCAGATAGCAGCGAATACAGACATCTGTCCTCATCTCGATTGGCTAGTAACAACAAGGATATAATCCCCTCAAAATTTGAAACGTGCGGAGGCAATGTCACCTTGATATCGGAGCTGTCAGAGGGGCCAATGAGCAACGGCAAAGTTGAGTGCTTAAAGTCCCAAAGTACAGATCTTGAGGTCACTGGTAATTTTGATGCTTTGCCGCTATATCCGAGAGTCCTCACTTTTGGAATTGTTAGCAGCCCATAAGCACTTCCAGAGAGTTGGAAGACTAGAGCCTGACTTGTTAGTTACAGAGTACACTGGTGTCAATCACGAATCTGTCAGGCGGTAGGCCCAATATGAATTTGCCGGCAGAGATCTGTATGGTAGCCTGGACAACTACATCAAATGATACACTAGACCGCCCACTCTCGAGTCCTGCTCCTGTCTACCGACCGCGCTGTATCAACCCACCTTCTTCCGAAGAACACGGCGCGTGCCCCATGCTGATCGGAGCAGCTTTGTTCCGACAGCTTCCTATTAGTACCTTCGAAGAGTCAGTAAGAATCCTTCCCAGTCTACCGAATGTCTGAGTCATCCCTACCTTACGGTCCAGCTTTCCGTCCTCTTTGCGACGAATGCAGTACGATCATTAGGGTCAGATACACGAAAACCCCTCCGACATGTCAGTCCACAGCGACAATAAGGAATCACCGCACCTACCCAAGGTCGATGATGCACACGAACAGATTCAGATAGCTGAACAGCCATATACCATCTTCGGTTCGCGAGCGAAAAAATGGATTATTGTCGCAGTTACTGTGATTGCGTGCTTTTCTCCGCTCGCGAGCAATATTTATTATCCTGCTTTGAATGCCCTGGCAACTGATCTCCATACATCTTTGTCTTTGATGAATCTGACCCTTACCTCGTATATGGTAGGTAAACCCCACACAAGAGAAACTGTATATTGCAATACCGATTAGTGCTAACTCAAAACTAAAATTATCTAGATCATGCAGGCTATCTCACCTACGATTATCGCAACATTCTCTGACGCCACTGGCCGACGACCTGCATACTTTATTTGCTTTATAGTATTCATAGCAGCCAATATTGGCCTCGCGCTGCAAAGCAATTATATTGCGCTTTTACTCCTCCGTTGCCTCCAGAGTGCGGGTAGTTCGGCAACAGGGGCATTAGCAAACGCGGTAGTTGCAGACACTGTAACTTCGGCCGAAAGAGGTAGTTATATTGGATATACATTTTCCGGTAAGCGGTATAACTAAGTCTTCTCTTAGTTTCCCCTCTAAGTTCATTCTTAGGTGCATTTGTTGGCCAATCGGTCGGCCCTGTCCTTGGAGGAATCCTAGCATACACTGCCAGCTGGCGGTGGATATTCTGGTTCTTGGCTATTTTTTCAGGCCTCCTCTTCATCGTCTTTGTTTTGTTCATTCCTGAGACGTGTAGGATGATTGTGGGAAACGGGTCGTTCGCTCCGCCTCGATCGAGGATCTTCCCACAGCCCGTGTTTTCTTCCTCTAAGACCAGCTCCACTCCACTTACCCCCAGAGACGGTACCAGAGAAGGATGGGGTGCTAAGTTTTCTATTCTACTCCTTTCCCTGAAATTTTGTTTATCGAAGGAGGAAGGAGCAATCCTCCTTTACAGCGGACTTATCTTTGCTAGCCTGGCAGCTGTGGCTGCAGCTCTACCCTCCCAACTATCTGCGCAGTTCAAGTTGAATGATCTTCAAATCGGCCTTTGCTGTATTCCCATGGGAGTCGGAAGCTGCGCCGCTGCGGCGGTGATGGGAAAGCTCGTCAACTTTAACTACCATCGGCATGCGCGCCTGAAAGGAATCATCACAGACAGCCATAACGACACCGACCTACACGGGTTTCCCATAGAAGCTGCAAGATTGCAGGTCGCATTGCCTGTTATATACCTTAATTGTACTTTGCTAGTTGGTTATGGGTGGATCTTGCAAAAAGCACACAGCCTGGGAGCGACTTTGACGTTCCTCTTCTTTCTGAGCTTTTCGGCGACAGCGACGTTTAGTGTGCTCAGTACCCTTCTCATTGATCTTTTGTCTGATAAGCCCGGAGCAGCAGGCGCAGCAAATAACCTTGTCAGATGCTTACTTGGGGCTGGAAGTGCTGCGTTTATTCTACCCCTAATACGGAGGATTGGAGTCGGGTGGGCTTATACAGTAATAGCTGGCCTTCTAACTATATTGAGCCCTATTGTGTGGGCGATATTAATCTATGGGCAGCAGTGGAGGAGGGCAAGTCATAATAGTTGAAATTGGAAACTTTATCCACTACTCCTCAGTTTGATCGGATTTGCACAGAGAACTTAATTATACCACTTTGCATGCCATCACACTCATCTCACCTTCTCCAACCACTTGATATTGGGTGTTTTGCAGTTCTTAAACGCTCATATGGACGTTTAGTTGAGAATCGAAGCTTCAACACGCGGAGATTGTGCTGGAATATCTTTTGATTTTAGAGCATGCATGTTTCATAAAAAGGTCTGAAGAGCCATTTAATGCTGAAATCCCACAATAGTAAAGGATTTGTTCCTTGTAGATGCCTTCATTCCCCGCCAGCTCGATCCCGAACAGTCGTATCTCGTGCGCAGTGATGGTATCAGGATTCATATGGAACTGGACACCTACTAGGAAGCTATGATCAGTCAAACCTTGACACTGGCATTCATGTGAAAAGCTGGCCAATATGGGAAGACGAGGAAAGAAAAATCCGGAACTGGCATTAGGTGAGAAGGTGAAGCGGCCTGTCGATCAATATGCTCTGAGGCTTTGTGATGAGAATTACGCTCACAGGGTGTTGGGAATTCTTGCATATGATTGGCCCTTGTCTACTCCCTGCTCCACTTTGGAGAAGGATGCTTTAGCGCTATTCGATTAATTTGCGACACATTATCGGTGATAGAAGGGCTAAGCCTCTCTACATTGACAACATGAGTTCGGCCGAGTTTGTACGCATTCACCAAGTCGGCGATCAACAGCACTCTATATTCTAGTACTACAAAATCCTATCCGCGAATGCTTAGAGTACACTGAGATAGAAATACCTTTTCTCGAGCAATAATGTTAGTGAATGAGCAGTGTAGTGTCACTGTAACAGCAACGAAAACCCATCGCATGTATTGTATTGATTTGATGTTGAAAATAGTACAAGATGAAACTGAGATTTGGTAAGTTTTTATGTATCACTGAAAAAGCCTGGCGGTGTAACGGGCCAGGTCCCGATCTATTGCCCAGGCTTGGCCTGTGCGATGTGATCTATCAACTCTGCCCAGGCTATTTAACCACCGCCGGTTACCCCCTATTTCGAGACTTCTTCAAGCTTTAGATAAACTGCATGTTGGCACCGCTCAATTGAATCAATTCGGTCGTAGCCCTTCACAATAATAACTGATTCTTAGAATATTATTACTCACTTTTACTAGTAGTATTTAATAACAGTAATACCTAGTAAGGTTCTTAGCTTAAAGTTTAGAGATAGCTTGTGAAGGGCCAAAGCCAAATTGATTCAATACTGACTATGCCAACATGCTGTTTACAAAAAGCTTAGAGAAGAGAAGGAATGGAATAAGCGGAATAGTAACAGACGAAGCAGGTATGGCGGTGGCAGAACGGAAGTGCGGGGAAAGGACTATATGGCAGGGCCATATGGATAGTAAGAAGCGGGTCTAACCCGTCACATAGCTATCTAGAACTACAGAAATATTCTAGTCTAGCTTAAGTTTCCTTGTAAAGAATAGGGTCAGTTTAGTATTAGTGCTTATCTTCCTGAGCCGACCGAATAAGCAGAGATACTATCAAGAAAAGCCAGAACGAATAACTAAGGTAAGGAAACACGGGTAATAAGGTTGTCAAGGTCAATTTAGAAAGGCAGGATTAGAAATAAAGAGAGACTCAGAGACACAGAGACAGAGTAGAAGAGAGAAGAGACATCTTATAGACGCCTGGCCAGGCAAGACAAAAAGTGAGGGCACCTGGACAAGGCTGCAAAGGGGAGCCATTTTCGGCGTTGTTTTGGTCGCGGGTGGAAACGCAGGGAATGAAAGGCTGTCGAACGCGCGCTAACTTCGTTGTCAGAGGGTGACTAAGAGTGCTGGGTGGGTGCAAAATAGAGGGGTACTCGAAAGGGGGGCAGTCAAGCGGCAGCTCGCTGTCCAAAGCTACGAGTGGAAAAGCGGCCGTTTCTGGCGCCAAAAGCGGCCATTTTCGGCGTTGATTTCACAGGTCCTCATATTCTAGTTGTAAACTTTGGAAGGCAATATTGGAGGAAGCTTTCAAGTTGATAATTTACTACTAGAACAGGCGTAATTCGTGTAATTGCTTAGATATATATATATAGATAGATAGATAGACAAACTACATCCGACGCCGGGAGAGGGTTGGACCTCGGCTCAACTCAAGGTGCATGACGTCATGCCGAACGAGAAGAGACTCGGAGAGCATGTAGAACATCATACAGTGAGTAAAACTACTACATTCTACATAGGAGACCAATTTAGAGAAATCACATACTGATATTGTTATACAGCGATATGCTAAACTATAAACAAATCCAAAACAAGCGGAGGTTTAAAAAAGGAAAGGGTATTCATGATCATCACACGGAGCATCGTCGGCATCGCCACGAAGCTGTCAAGCAGGCAAAGGATTAAAGATAAAAGGTTTTGCTTCGCTCCGCTTACAGCTTAGCAGCCTGGCCAGCCGAAGAAATCTCATTGTACAGCAGGCTAGTCAGGAAATCCGCATAATCCTCACCGGTGACCTGGCCAGCGAAGTAGCGAGCCGCAAGCTGGTACTTGTTACCCTTAGGACCCTTAGCAGCCAGGGAATCGGCCTGTTCCTGCAGCAGACGCAGAGAGTAGCTCTTGTCGACCTTCTTGCCCTCAGAGGTGGAGACGTTGTGCTTGACCCACTGCCACAGCTGGGAGCGGGAGACTTCCGCGGTGGCGGCGTCTTCCATCAGGAAGTTGATAGGCACGCAGCCGATACCGCGCAGCCAGCCCTCCATGTAGCTGAGGCCGATGTTGAGGTTCTTGCGGATGCCGTCTTCGGTGATCTTGCCGGGGACGTTGGTGTTGAGCAGGTCGTTGGCGGTGATGTGGACGTCTTCGCGGCGGACGAAGAGCTGGTTGGGGGTGGGCATGTGCTTGTTGAAGACCTCTGAGGCGATGGCAGCCAGGGCAGGGTGGGCGACCCAGGTTCCGTCGTGGCCGGCGCGGACCTCACGGAGCTTGTCAGCGCGGACGGACTCCATGGCCTTGTCATTGGCGGCGGGGTCGTTCTTGACGGGGATTTGAGCGGCCATGCCGCCCATGGCGTGGACGCCGCGGCGGTGGCAGGTCTTGATGAGGAGTTTTACGTAGGACTCCATAAAGGGGACGGTCATGGTGACGTCGGAGCGATCGGGCAGGACGAAGGATGGGTTGTTGCGGAATTTCTTGATGAAGGAGAAAATGTAGTCCCAGCGGCCGCAGTTCAGACCGGAGGAGTGGTCGCGGAGTTCGTAGATGATTTCGTCCATCTCGAAGGCGGCGGTAATGGTCTCGATCAGCACGGTACCACGGATGGTACCACGGGGCAGACCGACGTAATCCTGGGCGAGGTTGAAGGCGTCGTTCCAGAGACGGGCCTCAAGGTGAGACTCCATCTTGGGGAGGTAGAAGTAAGGACCGGCGCCGCGGGCGACCAGCTCCTTGGCGTTGTGGAAGAAGTACAGACCGAAGTCGAACAGCGAACCAGACATGGGCTCACCATCAACGGTGAAGTGCTTCTCGTCCAGGTGCCAGCCACGGGCACGGGCGATGAGGGTGGGCAGGGTGCGGTCGGTGCGGAGCTTGTATTCCTTGCCGCCTTGCTTGAAGTCGACCTGGCGGCGGATGGCATCGTACAGGTTAACCTGGCCGTTGATCATGTTCTCCCAGGTTGGGGCAGAAGAGTCCTCAAAGTCGGCCATGTAGGTCCAGACATCGGAGTTCAGGGCGTTGACGACCATCTTGCGGTCGGTAGGACCAGTGATCTCGACACGGCGGTCGACAAGGCCGGGAGCGGGGGGAGCACCTTTCCAGGCGTCATTCTCACGGATGTGCTTGGTCTCAGGGAGGAAGTCGAGCAGTCCGCCGTTGTCGAGGGCAGTCTGGCGGTCGATACGACGCTGCAGAAGGGCCTTGCGAGTAGGGTTGAAGGTGCGGTGCAGAATGGCGAGGAAAGCACAGGCTTCCTTGGTCAGGATCTTGCGAGCATCGTTGGGGATGTTGGCGAGGATGGCAACACCCTGGAGGTGAGCTTCGGTGGATTGAGCCATGGTGTGAGGAAGCGATGTGTAGAGGTGGAGGTAGAGGTAGAGGTAGAGGTGTAGAGGTATATAGTTGTGTGAGGTATGATCAAGTGACCCTCCAACACAACTCAGTCAACTCAGGCGAAAGATAGATGGGTGATGTGATAAAGAATCAAATGAGAGGATCTCATTTAAGCAGATATGAGTGATATATATATGGAACAGAGCAGAGTCGAGGTAGTCAAGTACCATTCATCCGAGGAGTCGACGTCAGGATCCGTGAGCCGCGGCTGTCTGGCGGGCCAATCAGAGGGAGCTTCTCCAGTTATTGCTTAGCCGGCTGATCGAGTAATTGCCGTTTATCGGATATCTTAGAGTCTGCTGGGAGTGTCTGATAATAGTGATAATAGCTCCTGAACGGCCAATCACAAATAAACAATCGAGTAATTCCATTAGAATGGCCGTTACTCTATGGCGGACTTGCTCCACTTGTATCTATACACGTGACTTTCCCACGGATAACCTGCAGTTCTCTCCAACTTCACTTCTGCACTTCTCCATATTTACTCCACAATTCACCCAATTGTCCAATCACCCTACTTCCTCTCGGCCGACATCGCCACTTTCCCGTCCCCAGGGATCCTACAAGGATCCCCCTCCCCCGGCTGGAAGACACACCGAAATGCTCGGGATGCGCCGCAGCCCGACCGGCCTCCTCGGCGGATCCGCCGCGAGGGAGCTCTCTCGTCCGGAAGGGAGAAGGCGGTCCTTATAGATTTTTTTCTGCTTTCCTGGGCCTGCTGAGGGATGAGAGACACGCTGCATCGATCATCATTCAGAACAGAGTTTCGTCTACCCTAGGGTACTATTCTTGCTGGTCCTTCCTAATCCACCCGACTGTGCCACTAACCAACGCGGATGCGCATGGTCAACGCCTTCTTTTCTTCCCCCGCAGACCCGAGATCCAATCAGCCGCGGTTGTTCGCTTTTCCCAAACATCCTCTCTGTAAGGCAGGCTGTGACAGGCCTGGACTCGGGTGTTAAATCTTCGGCGTCGGTGGTTATCGTCGTCTCTGGCCGAATTGTCCCGGCTTGTGAAGAGTGCTCTCCCGGTGCGTCATAGTCATACATGTGATGGCATGTGATATCACAGCATACAGCAAAGTACAGCATACAACAAAGTACAGCACACAGCTAGCTACAGGGCATCTATAGGGTGTGCATACTCAAAACTATACTGAAAATATAGTATGACATTTGTATCTCGGATATCTCATCTCATGCGCCCAGCGCATCGCATTCTTACTATATACAACCATTGAATCAAATCCAACCTCAGACCGTCTCGATGTACCGTCGCACCTCCCTGCAGGATATCAGTCAGCATACAATTATGGGAATGCGGGGGAATGACTCAAAGCGCATTGGAACGCCCAAAGGTACCAGGGCTAAAAACTCACCAATCTGTAACAGCTTCCTCCCAAAGCCGAACCTCATGCTCCCTCGTCCCGCCAAAGTGCTCCACGAATGAATCTCCAAACACCTCCCGCGCCACACTATCCGGCCGCGTGAATGTGGCGATCGCATCCTTGAGATTCTTCGCCAATCGCACACCCTGGTCACTGGCACCACCCATATCTTCCCCCTTCGATAGCGGTGGCACAGGGATCTCAAGCTTCTTCTCCACACCCCGCCACCCCAGCGCCATCACCGCCGCCAGCACAAAATGAGGGTTGGCGTCCGCGCCAGGGACACGAACTTCAAACCGGGTGGCTTTCGCGCTGGCGGTCGGCGGCGCGATGATGCGGATCGAGGCGGCGCGGTGCTCGAGACCCCAGGAGACAGTCACGGGAGCCCAGAAGTTCTCCACGAGACGCTTGTAGGAATTGATGGTCGGCGCGAAGAGGGGCATGATATCCGGCAGGCCGACCAGCAGTCCTGCGAGGAAATGACGGCCCAGATCGGAGAGGTGCGCGATGTCCGGGTATTGCGGGGAGGGATCGGGGGTATCACGAATGAAGGCGTTAGTGCCGTCCTCATGAACGAGAGAGATGTGCATGTGACCGCTGTTTCCGGGCAGCCCTTGTCGAGGCTTTGCCATGAAGCAGGGTGTGATGCCGTGCTTGATACCTTTGGCTTTTACGACGTATCTGCGAGGTTGTTAGTTGGGATATTCTAGGGTCCCTTCGCAGCGATCTCCGATCTCTAGGGGCTCATACTTGAATAGGGTGGCCTTATCGGCCATCTGTTTTGCTTCGCCGAATTGTAGAGCCTATGCGACTGGTCAGCCCCAATGCGCCCAATCGTTATCACACCTTATCTTGCGGGGTGCACCACTTACAGCTTCGAAAACACCCGGCCCGCTCTCCGTGTGCCACCCCTCAATATCGCAGCGGAAACTCTCGCAGTCATTGAAGATACCATAGTAGTAATCCTGGTTGTGGAGCGGTCGAGTAATCGAGTATCCAAACATACCCTCCGTCAGCGAGGGCAGCGAGTCAACCGGGTTATTCTGGAGGAAGGATGCAGTGTTCGAAGCCGCACGCTCGGGGTTGGGATGGTCGCTTGGAGCGCGGAACTGGTAAAATTCATATTCAGCTGGTAGAAGGTCAGTTACAGAGCTCGAGTTTCCTTGTTGGCGGGGACGTGTGAGGTCATACCGCCAGCCATAGCGCGGTATCCCGCCGCCTCGGCCCTAGCAGAGACAGTCTTCAAAAGACCCCGCGGGCAGGCGCATACTGGTTGCCTGGTGTCCGGGTCCAAGAAGCTGATCAGGAAGAAAGGAACATTATCTTCCCAGGGAATGCGGCGAAAACTGTCCAAATCTGGCACGGCCACCAGATCCCGGTAGCCATTCTCCTTGTTACTGATCGTCAGCTCTTTAAAGTAGGTCTGATCATGCTGGTCCCAGCCAAAGATCACAGAGCAAAATCCGAAACCCTCGGTGACGATGGAGAGAAATTTCTTCTTCTGCATCAGCTTGCCGCGTAGTTGGCCGTCGACATCTATCCCGGCTACCTTGACCATGCGGTCATGTTGTAGTACCTCGGCGACATTCTCGGGGGTGACCACAGGGCTCGACATTGCGCAAGTGGATGTGTAGTGGTGAAGCAGTAAAGCAAGTGAAGCTAAAGCTGGACACACAATAGGCGACGGGGCAGCTTAAAGACAAGTTCCAAGTTCCAAGTTTCCCAGTCAAATGACCTGGAGGGGTGCGCGGCAGTCAGCAAGGAGCTGTTTCCTTATCGCAACCGCGTCGGACCGCATTTGGACTAGAGCCGCCCTTATCCGCCGGGATCCGCCCTTATCAGCCCTTATCGGCTCTTATCAGCGCGGTCCGGGACCGCGCTTGCTCCACTCCGATCCATTTTGGGCCGAAGATCATCTGAAGCACTCGACGCCGTCGCATGAGATTAGTCACTTACTCCACTCAGAGCCCCGCGTATACAGCTTCAACAGCGCGACCATTCCCACCATTGTCTGTTCAACTATCTTGGTGAGTCTACTTCCGTGTCATTGTGTGATACTCCCAGTGTGCATACAGCTTCTCCCGTTTGCAGCACTTGCATTGTCCACGATCGACGTCTGCAGCGCCTATCACTTCTAACACAACGTCACACAGTACCCCTCCAACCTCCAGTACACACAAATCACCAAAACACATCTCACTATGGCCCAAGGACGTCTCCAAGGCAAGAATGCCATCATCACCGGTGCCGCCGGGTAGGCCTCCTCCCTCTTTCGATGGTCATTCACAGCCCAAGCTAACAGTATCCAGCGGCATCGGCCTCGAAACAACCATCCTCTTCGCCCAACAAGGAGCCAACATCCTCCTGGCCGATATCTCGGAGCCCGCCCTCGCCAAAGCCCTCGCCCGCGTGAAGGAACTCGTCCCCAACGCTGGCCGCCTCGAAACAATCCGCTGCGACGTCTCCAAAGAATCCGACGTCCAGGCCATGATCGAGTCCCAGGATAGCTGGGGCGGCGTGGACGTCATCTTCAACAACGCAGGCATCATGCACGCCGATGACGCCGACGCCGTCGACACCCCCGAAAAGATCTGGGATCTGACCCAAAACATTAACGTCAAGGGCGTCTGGTTCGGCTGCAAGCATGCCGTGCTGAGCATGCGCCGCAACAAGAAGACTAAGGGTAGCGTCATTAACACTGCTAGCTTTGTCGCCCTTCTCGGTGCCGCAACTCCCCAGCTCGCATACACCGCTAGTAAGGGTGCTGTCCTTGCTCTGACGCGCGAACTTGCCATTGTGCACGCGCGCGAGGGTATCCGCTTCAACGCTCTTTGTCCCGGTCCGCTTAAGTTAGTTCCCCTTCCCGTTGTGCAATCCTTGCCCTTTTCTTTTGTTCGATGCTAATGGAAATAGCACCCCCCTCCTGCAAGACTGGCTTGGTGATGACCACGCCAAGCGCTTCCGTCGCGAGGTCCACTTCCCCAGTGGTCGGTTCGGCGAGGCGATCGAGCAGGCGCATGCTGTTGTTTTCTTGGCTAGTGATGAGAGCAGCTTTGTTAATGGAACTGATTTCGTTGTTGATGGTGGTTTGAGCAAGGTATGTTCTCGTTCGTTGCGGGGAAGGTTGTTTGCGCCGCTAACCGCTTTCTTGCTAGGCTTATGTTACCCCCGAAGGGCCCGCTCCTGTTGGTCCTAAGAACCAGGCTTAGTGTAGGGTTGGGACTGGTTTTACGAGTTTTCTTTAGTTTAGATTGGATGAATTTACGCATTTCGGATATCTTGAGTTTGTGTTGAATGAATTTAATTTCGTCGTTCGGTTTGTAATATCTGCACGTGTGGGTCATCTCTTCAGCTGATGCTGGCCTGGTCGCATCTTCTCATTCACGGAAATATGTAGTGATCCGCCAAAATGTGGGACGGAACTTGGAAGAATCAGAGTGTAGAAGATACATACTGCCTGACTCAATCCGTGTCGAATTCAATCATGGTAACCCCACCAGAATCATTTGCCAAAGCGAGTATGTTATTGTGGACCCTGTAAACCAGAGACGCCTGGCTATGGGGTAGCCACAGTACCTTTCGCCCTCGCATAGTAACCCATCTTTTCGAACCATGCCGGGTTTTCTCCCCTTCAAGTGCGATAGTATCAGCGACTTTGAATGGACCTTGCAGATCGTAGTTGGGTCCCAGTTCAATTTCAAGTGGCTCGGGTCCTGCCGAAGTCAAGAGCCAACATCTACCCTGAGAAAAACTGAAACCCTTGACAATTTTAAAGTCATCGACCTTTGACACCAAGAGACTCTTGCAAGACGGAATATCCCGGATTTCGGACATTCGGGAATTAGACACAAAGCATAGCAATTTGCAATCGGGCGAAAATGTCAACGTGGACCTAGAGACATGAAATATTTGGAATCCAAAAGATTCACACGAGTCGTCTATCATAGCGTTTTGGACTCGAGAAGTCTCAAAAGAATTAGAGCTGTCTTGTAAATAGTCTTCAATAGAAGGCGGAGTCCATAACCACCACGAGTCTGAGACTTCATTTCTAAGACGGAAATTTAGAGTGCCTGTGGTCACATTGTAGAGCCAGATGCCCCCATGGTAACAGCTCACCGCTAGCAGCTGGGAGTCAGACGAGAAAACCAATTCATGGTTTAGTCTTGGACAATAATTTTTAATGCTGATCAGGAGGTCGCCTGTCGTAATATCCCAGATTCCGAAGCTCACAGTTCTATCCTCGAACTTCTCCAATGCTACCGTGTCTCTTCGTCGACAAATTACTGCCAATCGTCGACTGTCAGGAGCAAAAGCAACGGTTTTTGTTGTATTGAAGGGCATGGAGATTCTGTTCCGTATGGTTTCAGTCGCCACCTTCCATACTATTAGTTCCTCATCCGTTGATGTGGTGGCAAACAGGGAGCCGTCCGGGGAGAAGTCTATTGTCTCGACCTCGTTCCCATGACCAGTAGTCTCATAGGTATCAGTATTCAAGGTTGTCACCATTGAGAGATCCCATAGTCTGATGGTGCTTGGATAACAAGCAATGGCTAAAATCCGGCTATCCGGAGAAAAGGCAAGCCAATTGATCGACTGAACATGGATGGTCATGTCATGCATTAGGGTTGCATCCACAATGTCCCAAATTTTGATCCTATTTATGTCCGAGATGAAGGCTAGATATCGGCTATCTCGTGAGATTGTAACGCATTGAATTGGCGGGGCCTGGTGAGTCTCCATGGCAAAAACAAGGTTGCCAGTAGCAACGTCCCATAAATGAATACAATGTGCATCATTGGAGACAGATGCTAAAACATTGCTCTGGGAAGAAAATGTCACTGATTCGACTAGTTTATTCTGGTAGTTCCGGATGAGTTGTATTTGTCCACCTGTGGCAGTGTCCCACAGCATTATGATAGGAGTGTGGCAAAGGATTGCCGCGGCAATCTTGCCATTGGCCGACAGTGCCCATTTCTGCAGTGGTAAGTCAGTAGAAGCCAGTATTTGCCTCCAAATTTCGGTTAGTGTCGGGTCGTTTGGAGGATCTTCTTCGGCATCATCGGATTCAAATAACCATTGGCCTGATAAAAACGACTTGCTCAGCCGAGCTGTTTGAAGATCAACTGGAATCTCCCTCGAGTTACCAGATTCGATATCCAAAAAGCGAAAGACGGACTTGTCTGTGACAAGAAGTGTTCGGCCTCCTGGAAGAAAGGCTGCAGTGTCCCCGCAACCAAGCCTCCTCCTCGCATACCCCTTAGAGAGGGTTTCCCATAGGTAAATCTCATGTGTCTCGCTACTTCTTTTCGCTGTTTTGGTTACAAAGTATCGGTCGTCAGGAGAGATGTGCATGAATTCCCAATTTGGCCGCATAAAGCATATTCTTTTCGTATCACCAATGCTCGCATCCGAAATCCAAACGATATTTCTGATAACTCCGATACTAGAAATGGAGAATACCATCTGAGGCTTCTCGAGGGGAAAGGCGACAAACACTGGCGGGTCTTGGAAATCGATTATTTGTAATTCTTGGCTCCAGCTTTTGCGGTGCTTCGAAAGTACTCTTATCCACGTTGGGAGCTCCTGTTTGAAGCATTCCCGAACTATCGATTCACTTGGTGAAAACAAAAGACCCGAGTAGTATAATTGCAAGGGGTATTCGTTTATTACTGGGCCATTTTGAAGCACAAATCGTTTCGCATCTTGTAAGATCGCAGAGAGTTCCGTACCTGCTTTTTTACCCGTCTATGGTGGTCCACATTAGCAGAGGTATTGATTCACATGGATGAATAGCTATGACCCACACTTCCCGGGATGATGGATTCTAGCAGGCTCAAATCTGGAATTACTTGGAAGACAAGACCTAGAATCCCCATCACTTCCAGCCAGTATATGAGATAGTTTCGCAAGAAATCGAGCGTATCGTCGGCTTCTATCCCAGAACTATGGCTCAGGTGATATACCCAGTAGCGACAGGAGTACTGTAGTGCTGGAGAGATATGGTCCTGGATGACATGCTCTGGAATTTGGATCCGGCTTGTATCTGGTTCCAATCCACATATATTGCGTTTTAATCGTTGACGACCGACATGGAGGCATTGGGTGAATATCCTTTGATGCGTAGATTTCTCGTCCACCCAAAATGGAGTTATGTCCCGTGTCTCAGGATCCAGCAGGAAATCCCGGAAGGATAGATGGAATAGCCGTACCGGGTTCGAGTTTTCCTCGGGGACTTTGAGCACGGAGTGAAAGGATCTCAACCGCCACTCAATCTTTCTAGTGGGAATTTCGAGGAGTTCAGACAGCGCAGTCACTGAGAGAGGGCTCTCAAGTAGAACGATTGGTCCAATAATTTGTTGGAACTCGGCAACGAGCTGTACCTCTTGCCTCTTATTCTGTCCCCGCAAGAGGCGGTTCAGAACAGGAAGATAGGTTCCATTGAACTGAGAACCGTCGTTCAACTTCGGGCCGGCCTTCGCATAGAGCAAGATCTCGTCCAGGACTTCCAACGGATCCCACTGGGGATCTTCGAGCAAACGGCAAGCGGTAGCAGCAAAAATGAATAAAGGTACGGACAGCTCAACAAGCCTATGAAGGATCTTCCTACCAGGCCAGTCATCGCTTAAAGCAGAGTTCTCTCTAATTTGAGCGATTTTGTGTTCCAGAAACAATGAAATATCATGTTCTATTTCCATCTTAGGTATCTCATGAAGAACGAGGCTATCGTGTCGGCGCTTGATTCGGGAAAAGCCAAGTCGAATAGGTAGTTCAGGGCGGCTCGTTAAAAAAGCCCGGATCTTCATAGTTTCAACTAATCGTAGTTGAGACAACAGACCAATAATAGTCTGTATGTCCGCATCGTTGTCACACTCGTCTAGCGCATCGATGACCAGAACAGCTGTTTGTCGGTCAATTGTATTCAGGCTCTGTAGTGGTCCGAAGAGGACTTTCTCAAACTGCTCCGACAAAGCTTTCCCCGCGATATCTGGATGTTCAGCAAGCACGTTCTGCACGGCTGGCAAGAGCCTAGGAAATGAAACCACTAGCTGTCTCACGATGGTAGGAAAGAGCATAGCCGCATTGCCTCGGTCCGTTTCACCTCTCTTGAAGAAAAAGCTAGCACCTAACATATTTCCTTCCCGAAATGATTTCGACAACGTTCGAGATATTGTTGATTTCCCGGTTCCAGCCATGCCGTTGAGCCAGAAAATGGGCTGATCGGAGGACCGAGCCCATTCAGTGACTTGGCTTAGAAGCTCAGTTCTAGTCCCAGCGAGACAAAAATCTTCATTTTGATTCTGAGACGAGTCGAAGATTGCGCCGCTCAGGAAGGGTAGTTTGTCTAGGATATCTTGAAGCTTGTCAGCAAGATCTATGTGGGTCAGAGTCGAATCACGTACCGCCAACGCATATGGAGCCATTATTCACTCCAACTTGTACCCCAGAACACGCATCACCGAAAGACATCGTTGTCGACATTTTGGGCGATTAACCCCGAAGTCGAGGACGATGTCAGAGGGATCAGTTTCCTAGGCGCCTAGGTGAACAGTCACTCAGCCGTTATCAGGTGACTTTTCAGCCCCATTCCAGCATGTTTGTTCACAAGACAGCCATGTTTAGTGCCAGATCATGTACATGCACCGTCTGGCCAGTAGTTATATGTGATCTGTATTAGCGTGCATAAACGGTCTGCTCTTGAAAGGTTGGAAAGTTTAGAGTATTGAACAGCCAATTATGATATGGTGGTCAGTAATTAACTCGGTAAGAAATACGGAGTCATTACATGACTATGTATTGCTTTGCTGTGAGCTGCAGAGGATCAAAATTCGTGACCAAGCAGTGCACTAGGAAGAATGGAGTTGGCCAATCAGCCAATTCCCAACAGCATTTGCAACATGAGAGCCAGCACAGCCCACCTGAACTATATCTGATTGGTCGGAATTAGGCTCCTCCGGTTCCGGAGGAGTGCAACTCCCCCTTTCGAGTAAATTGTGGAGATCTTCAGTCTACCCCAAAGTCCGATGGTCGGATATTGTAGATTCTCCGTACAAACCTGCTATTTCAAGTATTCTGATGAAGGTAATATTTAATATTAAGATATATCAAGAGTATTTCAATTTCCCTCTGCAGTAGACATAGTGTGGTTCAGCGAATCAGTGGGTAATTGTATGATCGCGTGTGGCCTGATGGGGAGACTTCTCCACGTCATGCAATCCCCGCATTCCGGCGATCATTAAAGTCCGGTGCACGCGCCGCACCTTTCTCCCTTCTTTCACTCTCACACATCTCTCACAGCTTTACACAATCCAATCCACATCTCTCTCATCCTCCAATCCAACCATGTCATCACACGCATTCCCCGGCACAAACAAGCCTTCCCAATATCGAGCTCATCCGACTGGCCCGGCCATGAAACCCAGGCACGGACGATGGTACATACCCCTTTCCAAGAGCTATACCCCATCCAACCCAGGCTTGATTCTTGCCCTGGCCTGACTGAAGAATCCCGACTGACCGGATCCAGGTACATTCCCGTCGTTGCGGCAGTTGGTCTCGGCTTCGGCGCATACAACTACTACACACAAGCACAAGCTCGCCGCGAGTTCGCCATCCGCGAAGAAGAGAAGCGCCTCGCCAAGAATCGAGAGCTTATGGACGCCTACGGAAGCAAAGATAGTCTACATGATGTCCAGCAGGCACTCGAAATGTACGGTCGGTGATGGGTGAATCCCATCGTTGGACCGAATGAAGCCGAACCGGGCCGACTCAGCCCGGCCCGGAGTGGATTCGGCTACAATGTCGGCACTTTGATCAGGGTTGTGATTCTGGCGTTTGCATGGTCGGAGAATTCTTTTATGGCGTTTAGGGTGATCGCATTTGAGGAGTTACTCAGGGTATATCCTTATTATTCAAATTGTCCACTCCAGATGGGCTCATTCGTGAACTGAAATGGTACGATGGAATTTTCATTTGTTATGAACTAGTGAAATGAGAATTTTACACCTCTCAAACTGGGATTACATTCTCGTATGCACATACTAGTACATCATGTATAGATGATTAACAGGACCATACTTATTGGTCTTGTTTCTTGTCGTGGATTCGACTTGGGTTGGAAGGACGATATTTATTTCAGCAAGACTGGGCAAATTTGACATCCACTAACCTAGAACCTCTGGTAATAGTGTAGTTTTAGATTAACCAAATCTTAGTCATATATACAGAATTATCTTTCAGACAACAAGACATCCTCGGCAACCCCCTCCTCTGCTAACAACCCACTTAACTGCTGGAGTAAAAGCTGCTCACAGACCACCCATCAAACACACTATAATCCGCCAACGGCGAAGAGCCATGGAGCGTCTCATAGTACCTGCGGTTTCCGCAATATTCAGACGTATCCGTCACATTCTTGCATTTATCGTGGAGCAGTGCCGCAATCTGCTGACCGGCATCACGTCCCTCGAACCAAGCACCATGTAAGAAACCAAAATACTGCGCACTAGTTGCCTCGCCAGCAAACCATAAGCGATCAACATTTGCGCGCAGGTTCTCGTGCATCTCCAGCGTAGTCGACGGCGGCCAGTTCGAGTAGCTACCGTATGCCCACGGTGTCATGCTCCACCGGGGATACATGAAGGCAGTGGGCTCGGGGATGTCTTTGTCCGGGTACATGTCTCGAAGAACCTTCATGACTTCATTCTTGGTTTCTTCATCGGACTGCCGCTCGACACGGTATGCCTCCTGTGAGACAACGGTCACGAAGATAATATTGGATTCAGGGATAAAGCCCGGTGCTGAGAGGGACTGCCAGACCGGGTAGTAGCCTCTTGTGGTTGGGTCTGCGTAGAGGAAGTACTGCGTATCGCGCGGCCAGAAGGTTTCGTTGAATTGGAGGAAGATCTTGGTGTAGGTTCCCATGCTGAACTTCTCGATGGCAGTGCGTTTCCAGTACGGCAGTTTCGGACTGAATGTCACGTTGCTATTTTGGAGAACGCCCAACGAGAAAGTGCAGACCGCGTAGGCGGCTTGAACGCAGCTCCCGTCCTGCTTCTGGATCGTGACGCCATCATCTGTGTAACTGATGTTCGTGATGATAGAGTTCAGTTGGAGACGGGGGTCATTCCTCTTCAGGAACGTCGACGCTTCGCCTTTGATGATACGGTTATAGCCACGCTGATCCCAGACGTAGTTGTTCGCGTCGCTGAACTGGTTGAAGGTGAGGTTCTCGCCGGCAGCACCGAAGATGAAAGAGCTCTCTTCGGGAGAGTAGGCGTCCTCCCAATCTGGAAATTGTCAGAAATAGTAAGGCAATCCCGGCAGTCAATGCTTACCCCATTCCCACCACTCGACAGCTTGAGCCTTCATATCGTCAACTTTGGGCCGCCAGCCAGCGAGTGCAAGACCGGTGCGGGCAGTCTGATCCTGCAGGTTTTCCTTCAGGAGGATGCCAGCCTGCTCGGAAGCGTCATCGTATAGGTCCTCGAAGTCATCGAGTAGGGAGGCGTAGTCATTGAATCCGTTCTCATCGTAGGTCAAGATGGAACTGTAGTTGGAATACGTGTTGTTGACATGCCATTTCTTTGCAAATGTCCAAATGGGATTTTCTAGTTCCATTAGCCATAGTCATCACTCAAAAGGGGATGCCACTATACCAGGGCCTCCAGGAGAGCCAAGTCCTTGCACCTATTGTTGTTAGTTTTAGAAGCCGCATGTCCAAATGGAACGACCTACCCAATTGGCACCTAGTTCCACCGTGTATGGCTTGCCATTCTCATCCTTGCCGAAGTCCGTGTGCGCAACACGTCCACCAAGGGTATCGCGGTATTCAATGATGACAAAGTCATCAATCGACGAGTTATGCAATGCTTGCTAACCGAGTATTAGATCGAAGAATGCATCCACATGTCGCGGAGGACAACTTACAGCCGCGGCGACGCCCGCCATGCCACCACCCCTACAACCGATGTTAGCGCGGATCTTTCTCGCTCCACTCGATACCGCAGCTTACAGGATTGCAACCGTGGTCTTGGTGCAGGACGCATCGTCGCGTGCCTTGGATACCGCAGCTGCGCATGTCTGCGCGGCCAGTACAGCCAACAGCCCCTTGGAAATCATTTGTGCGAGATATTCAGGAGAAGGGGTACAGAAGGGGGGAACATACACCAGCCACTGCCATTACTTATACCACATTCGACCCATCCTGGTGCTTATCACGGCCAGGGAAGCTCCACTGCCGATACCGCGATCGACAGAGAACCATGCGACGCGAAGTATATTGCAGCTGCAGCCCTGGGGAAGCCACTACACGCGATTTGGTAGGTACACGCGGAGATCGACGAAACAGGGAGGACAAGCCGGGCCGTTCAGGAGCTTGATAAGCTTTGCGGAGGATAAGTACAGCTTCATCGCGATGACCACTTTGCCTCGGGGCGATAAGACAAGGGGCTGTGGATAAAGTGGACACTGTGGGGACACGCGCCCAACTGCATTCGATCTTAGCCACTTGAATGTCTACTCGTTATTGGCCTGACCGCTGATAACTGCTTCAGTTGTAGGTAATGGGATTCTTCCCCGCATGCTAGCGAGCTGCAACCTGTCGGCGCTATCCGTTAATGACATGGCCATCCGATGCCTGTGATGCATTTAGTTGATACATAGTTGTCGAGTATCTTGTTCTTTCCCCTTCATCTTATCTATCTCTCCTTTCTATTCGTCTTTTTCTACTCATTTGTTCCTCGTTTGCTTTTACTTCACTATGAAAGAAGCACCGCTGCAAGATGACGACGCTCAGCTCGCGGCCATGGGTCACCGGCCCGAGTTGAAGCGGCAGTTTTCAACCTGGTAAGATCGACATTAAAACCTCCCAAGCGTTAATAACTGCTAACCTCACTGCAGGGCAATGCTCGGTTTGGCTTTTGCCGTGTTAAACGTTAGTTCCCGATCATGCAGAACTAAATGGAAACTAATATTCACTCGGCTCAGTCATGGACCGCCCTTTCAGCCAGTTTATCGATTAGTCTTACGTCTGGTGGCAGCACAAGCGTTATTTGGGGTCTTGTGACTGCGGGGTTCTGCAATCTGTGCATCGCATCTTCGTTGGCTGAATTTCTCTCCGCGTACCCCACGTATGTATCACCTTCAAAGTGAGTTGGTTTCGATGTACTTACGGTCCTAGGGCGGGTGGTCAATACCATTGGGTTGCTGGTAGGTCATTTCGCAGCTTTTTCTTTTCGAGTCATGGCTAACAAACCAATTAGTCAGTATGTTCACCATTTATGCCCCTTGCGCAAGCAGACACTAATCGTGCAGTCGCTTGGCCGAAATGGGTCCCCATTTTGTCTTGGATCACCGGTTGGATCAACGTCGCTGGCTGGGTAGGTGACCACTTACTACATATTGGATAATGTCTGACATGATATCAGGTTGCTCTGGTGGCCACCAACTCGCTTCTATCCAGCCAACTGATCGTTGGAGTTATCTCATTGATGCATCCAGTACGAGCCTCTTTGCCTCTGAATTATAGGGATGATGCTAATGAATAGTAGAGCTATGAAGCCGAACGCTGGCATCAGTTTCTGATTTACATTGGTTTGACAATGGGTGCCTTCTGCATCAATGGCTTCATGAACTCCATCCTCCCTGTAATCTATCGGGGTGCATGTATGCTATCCTGGTATCCTATGCACGATTGAATACTAACAGTCCTAGTTACTTGGTCTATTGGTGGTTTTGTGATCGTCTCTATCACTGTCCTCGCTTGTTCTTCGCCAGACTATAACTCCGCCTCGTACGTGGACCTCCATAATCTGAGCTTGATAGCACCGCTAACGTGTTGAAGGTTTGTTTTCGGAAACTTCGTGAACAGCACTGGATGTGAGTTTCTCATTCCGATCCTCCCTTGAGATTCAATAGCTAACATTTCCCAGGGCCTGATGGTGTTGCTTGGCTGCTTGGGGTAAGTTCACTGCGCAAGCAAAATATTGAAATAGAACTAATAATCAAAAGCTTCTCCAAGGAGGTCTCGGAGTTACTGCCTTTGTATGTACAAAATTCAAGTCGATCTAGGGTATTGCTAACATGTTTCACAGGATGCAGTTGCTCATATGATCGAAGGTAAAGAGGCATCCATGAAATCCAATATCAGTCAACAACAGAGCTAATTCAGACAGAGGTCCCCAATGCATCAGTTGAAGGACCCAAGATTATGGTGTCGTGTGTTGGTATTGGTACTTTTACAGGCTTTGTCTTCTTGATTGTCCTGCTTTTTGTTGCCGGTAGCATGGACGCGGTCGCCACTTCAGCGGCTGGTCCCCTCCTACAGATTCTGTACGATGCTACTAACAACAAGGCCGGAGCTATCTGCCTATTGATGTATGTCAACTTCTAACTAAATTTCCTCATACTAGGGGGAAATCGCTAATCTGTTTCAGGCTTCCACTCATCTGCTTGATCCTCGCTATCCTCAGTGTGATGACAACTAGCAGTCGCATGATCTTCGCTTTTGCACGGTACGTTCAGCTTGCCTATTAGCGCTGGGCTTTCTGACATTCCGCAGTGATGGTGGCCTTCCCGCCTCTCGTTTCTTCGCCACCGTTCACCCCACTCTGAAGCTACCTCTAAATGCTCTCATATTAACCGTCGTGGTCGTGATCTGCTTCGGCTGTATCTTCTTGGGCTCGTCGAGGTAATGAATCTCTGCATCGCCTGCTAATTCTCTGCTAACTGTACAGTGCCTTCAACGCCATTATATCCGCCTCTGTCGTGGCCCTTGACCTGTCCTACGCGATGCCTATCTTGGTCAACTGCCTGCAAGGACGCAAGGCTCTCCCCAAGGGGAAGTGGAAGCTACCTAGCGCTCTTGGTTGGATTGCGGATATTGTGAGACATTCAATCAGTCATAAAGGACACGAATACTAATGGGATATAGGTCGCATTATCTTACATTGCCTTGACAACTGTGCTCTTTGTTTTCCCGCCTTCCAGTACTGTTACTGGTAGCAGCATGAGTGAGTCTATCGCTTACAAACAAAAGACTCTACTGACAATGCTCCAGACTACTGTGTTGCTGCCTTCGCGGTCATTATCATAATATCCGTCTTTCAATGGCTTGTGGATGGCCGCAAAAATTTCACAGGTCCTCGTATCGACCTTGCAATTGATGCCCTCGATACCATGCCCACTAATGACACACAGCCAATTGAGCACGAGAAATGAGTGAAGCTATGCAAAAGAGAGGCTATATGCATGCCGAAATATAATTGGCCTCATCTCTCTGTTTGAATGTATTGTATTGATATAGAAGCACGCTCGAGATTTAACTGGCCCGTGAATTTAGAGGATGGGCTATCATCAGAACCCCGCAATGAACCTCCTATCAATCAGTATATCTATGTGTATGGCTTGCGACGCCGAGCGTAATGGCAAGTGGTGCTACGAAAATATTTGATCAAAAGACCCTATTTCTCAATGTACCATGCAACTCAACCCACCAAGGCTCCTGGTTCCACAAAATCATAATCCAATACCTCGCGAATGCATTCTATAGAATTCTGGCTGCTTGGGTCATTATTTTTCGGAAATCGGCCACCTGGGAGTTCACTAAGCGAATGCAAAGCCGAATGCACCAAGAAGAGCAATTGGTCCCCAGTATGGTATGTTTCCATTCGCTGCCATTCCCGTTTTTGTGCTACTCGCGCCAGTGGCGGATCCAGTGGCGCCTGATGCTCCTGTCGCAGTAGCGGTCACAACATTATCTGTCGATTTAACGGTGACTGGATGTTTTTGCGAGCCATAGGTCCAGGTGAATGTTGCACCACTAACTGGAGTGGATAGGACACCACCGGTATTGTAGAGGGTCTCGGTTCCATTCTTAGGAAATTTGTCAGGCTTGTAGAAAGTGTGAGTGCCACCGGCATCCTCAGCACCGTATCACAGATCTCCAGCGCAATCGTATGCTTCGAGGTATTTTGCGCAATTTTCCCATTTGGAATTCGCCAGGAGAACGGCAAACCAATCATCGGCTCCAATGAGAGAGGGCTGAGTGTTCGGGCAGGTATCGTAGATCCTATAAAACTCTTAAGCCTCAATTTTAATCCCTCAATTCCGCTGTGCATTTTCAAGCGTACGTTGACATTATTTCACTCTGCTCGCAGCAGATGCAGGCCTGTGTATAGTCCGTCATATCATCCACATCCGCCATCTTGTTAAGAATGGTCATGTTGTTCGCACAAGCCGTAAGGTAAGACCCAATTTGTAACTCCTTCTTGTCGGCTTTTCCGAAATTGCAAGAGCACCCACCGGGGGCTTTATCTGGAGGGGGCCAAAATGGAATATCGTCCAAATGTTGTTTGACGCATGTGTTCAGAAGGTCTTCGACGAGGTATCGATATTCGCAGGAGTAGACCTGTTGTAGCAAAGGCATCAGCTGAATCCCCAGATCTTATGAGGATGAACGCGCACTTGGTTCCAGCAACTAGATGCGGTGCAGTCGATCTGGTTACCCGCCCTCACACAGCCACAAGCATTGATACAGTCGATGCCGAGGTTAGGACATTGTTTGGCGATGCAATTGCTATCTCCTTGCACGATTTAACGCAGGAGCTAAAACCCCCAGCGCAATTATTAGTGATGCAACTTGTGTAGTTGCTTTCTGCCTTCTCGTAGCAAGTTGACAGCCCATCCGAGTCTGCACAAACAGAGGGGTCATCGAAGTAACCCACTGCCTCTGCAGTTGAGAAGCGGACCACAGCCGCTAGAGCAAGCAGGGTATTCAGCTTGATTCCCATCCTGAGAGGTACCGAGAAGCTATGAAAAAATGACGTGGTCGTCCATCTGACAGATCAAAGGGGTAGTAAACAACATTTGTACTCCTTCACTATCTTTGAGCCCCATTCGGGTTCAACCGAAGGGTTCAAGGGTGCATGGTTGGGCGCGAACAAGACCGTCCTAGCGTTAACCGTGTCACTATATCCCGTCGAATAGGAGACAGGGTCGTCTTGGCACGAGAGGATCGAAAGTCTTCCGGGGTTTCTCCGATGCTGCGTCTCGTCTAATTTTGCCCAGAGAAGACGGATCGGGGTATGCCCAGATCGATAAAAGGATCTAAATCTAGCAAATCGGGTTGAAAGGAAAAATTATCGATCAGTGCAACATTATTTAATGCATTGATTTGCATAAAACCACAAAACTTGGCAAAACTTTTGTGACTGTAGTAGAT
This sequence comes from Penicillium sp. S1701, assembly GCA_023626415.1. Taxonomy (NCBI): domain Eukaryota; kingdom Fungi; phylum Ascomycota; class Eurotiomycetes; order Eurotiales; family Aspergillaceae; genus Penicillium; species Penicillium sp. S1701. The sequence continues at coordinate 29,327 of JAMAGY010000069.1, forward strand.
ATCAGAGTTGCTGCCTGTCAAAAAAAAGGCATGAGCAAGTTGGAAGGGTGTCAACGAATGGTCGGGCTAGTCACTGCCATCAACTCAGTGCCAATCGATGAGTCTAGCTTTCAAAATTCGATTGCATCTGTTGTTAATTGTGCAAACTAGGAAATTTTCAATTAAGCGCTTGGACAGCAAGGTATGAAATAATCACGCTAGGAAAGATCTTTTTTAGATCCTGCATTTTTCATTCTGTCCTTCCATTTCAAATGGGCTTGAGAAATTGACTGGACTTTGATTAGTATTGACCTCAAGAGTCCCAGTATCCAAACACGAACGATGTCGGTGAGAGGTATAATATCAAATTAGCCTCATGTAGCCGCTTTCCCGGAAAACATGATTCTGCATGATTTTCAGCAGGGGTCGTATCGCCTGCAATTTGTTGCGCAGGCATCCTGTTGTTTAATTCCACATCGTCGATACGTGGCGTTCTTCCGAGACGCGGTGCTAAAGAGGAATTTCGCGTCACGAAGCAGTTTTATTGGCTTTATTCTTTGCAGCAGCGCGAACAGCAAGATCATATCATGATCGGGGTGATATGGAGGCGCACTGTCCTGGGTGTAAACAGTCGAGTGATCACTGGCAGACGCGACCTTCCAAATAATGCCGAAAAACACGGCCCACCGCCCACCTAAAGCTCTACCGCCCAGTCTTAAAATAGTATCATGATCGCTCTACGCCAATCAGAGGTCTGGATCATGCGCAGGTGTTGGATGAGCCATATCAAAGCTAATCATGTTGTACTCGAGAAATACTGTTAGAACTATTTATTAAATAATTTCGATAGGATTACTGGCTCGGAATACGTGAATGTGATAGGTACTATTGAAGGCTGCGCATCATGCAGCCCTAGAGTGATATTAGTAATTATCAACAACAAGTTGAAGTTGCACAAAATATATATTTATCTTCCGAGTCAGTGGTTCAACCTTCAAGTTGGAAGTTGAAGTCAGACAACCTGAAAACTGGCAGTACTAGTTGTATCAATCACCGTACACCAAAGCCTTTTCTAATATTTCGATCAATTTGGCAGTGAAAATGCCCAGGTGGTAAATGTAGGCAATAACCTTCCAAGGTTGAAGATCCACATGAAAAAATTAAAATAAGGAATAGGAAACCATGAATAAGTGCTCGATGTACACTTTAAGCAGAATTGCTGGGAGAGATACTGATTGCATCTACAATCTACATGTGGGAATTAGAACAGTTGGAGCTTACGGTGCTGCCAGTGAACAGTAAACCTCCATACTATACGCATGGATATTTAATCCGACCGTTGATACTTTAGTGATCGTTTGATCTGGGTAGCGGGGTAAAACTCCGACTGTGCGCATATTAGTAGAAGAGCGAGACTAAGCAGCAGACATATTTGAAATTCTCATTTGATTCGAGTAGATCAAGGGTGGGAGTTTGATTCCAGTCAAAGAGCCAGAATACGCTAGTGATTATTTTGGAAGCTAGTCCTGTTGACTACTAGTGCGCCGAGAATGGGGTGGAAATAGTTGGTAGAGACGAAAAGACATGAGTCAGGGGCTTCAGCACCAACTTATTCAACCCCAACTCATTCAACCCTATATCATGTGTACTAGTATTTGTGTCCAATTCAGGTTAGGCGTGAAAAGGATGGAATGTCACAAGATCAGATTCCATGATGTGAGCTGACTCTTTGGATGTGCAAAAATTGAAACCCGTTACGCAGTGTCTTCAGGAATCAGGATAAGGTGTTTGAATTCCCTTATGCGAAGTGTTCTGTGGGGATGAAATTTACATTCAAGGGTTTCGACGGGAAAAAAATTATGCACCCCTCCTGGGTTTAATTCCTTCGGCAATAAAATGGTGGGGAAGTGATCTTTTCCGCACGTGGGAAGTGTCAACTCCTCCACACCCCCGGATCGTATCGTAAGGCTAGAGTTGATCTTGGATTGCTTAAGTCGGCCACCGGTGAACCCAAAGAGAACCGTTGGCCATCGCCACCGAGTCCTTTGTCTCGAATCCAAGGATACCGTTGTACGAAGAGAAGAATGAGGGGATGCAGGGCGACAGTAAGCCAAGATCCGGCCCCGGCCAGGAATGCCTTCCAATGGTTTCGCCCGATATTAGCCCGGCATGGCAAACCTTGGTAGGGTGACACTTCCACCTTTCTCCCCTATCTCACTAACCACCTATGGCTAATTTCAAGGGTATGGAGAGATTGAGGATTTCTGAGAACGGCTTCTATAGGACGCCACAAGAGGCGCCAAGGGTCCGTCGGCTGTAAGAGACAGGGCCCCGCGCCTAAACCTTCCCTGGGGGCGGAAGGATCTCGGCTGTTTGACTGGTTGGTAACCCCGTGGGAAAATTCGAGGTCGCTCTGGGGGTGGGACCGCGGGATATGGATGGCTAGGGTTGGGCATAGGGTGCCATTGAGAGTACAAAGCTGGAGAGGCGAGTTTCTTTTGCTTACCAGGTAAACTGCATGTCATGGTAGCGTTGGATCGGACAAGCCAATAGAACGAAGGGACCAATTACCCAGGGTGGTCTAGTTCGCCGTCAGACGATCGCGTCGCACGGTTTATTGGAATCCCTGGCGCGCATCGTACTTAGGATTACCGTAAGAGTCAGTCAAGGATTACAGTTGCCCATCTCGCTAGCACACGAGTTTCTGCAGCTAGCGATCCTGTGAGACAGAGGGACCTTGCATTGAGTCACAACATGCGACCAACACGGCCGGATATAGCCGGTAGTCACCCGATCGGCTCACGCGACTCGGGGCTGAGTCGATAGAAAGAAAGAGAAGACAGAAATGACTATTTCGGGGTGCCGAATGTTGTCTCGGTCCAAAAGAATCGGGTCACGACGCAGTGAAAATTTTAGGTAAAAAAACAAAGCGGGCTTGGGCCTTGTGGCGCATGTTGCCCTTGTTCCTCGAAATACCTTCACCAATCATCGCCGGTTTTTCCCCGGACACCAACCCTAATCGAGATACTATCTCCGCGTCCCGAGGAACATTTGTGCTCGAAAGCGTTCGCGGCCGGCCTGGATCCGGGCTTCTGTATGGCTAGGGTCTATTCTAAACCAATTCTAGCGGGACTCGCTTTCCCCAACATGTCACGGCCACGCCTGCAGCGAATCAGCTGGCTTCCTGTCGTCTTTCCACGGCTTGATCCGTGCATACTTTTCCCCGGGTTCTGTGCCGCATGGCATGTCCCTCTCATTTCGGGGTACTCTGGATACCTGCATTAGGCTCAATTCGATCTAGCGATGGATCTCAGCTGGGGTTTGGCGTTTTTTCTCCCTCCGAATTTGACTGTTTTCTCGGGACTGAGAAGGTTCGAGCTGCCATAACCCACCATTTACTAGCATCCAGCCGAGTCTAGCACGGCGATGGCCGTGCCTCGCGTGCCGAGAGTGGCCAAAATTTGCAATCACAGTGTTTTGTCTTCGCTTGCATGTGGAACTAAGGCGTTTTAGCGGTTTTTTTTCCCTATCCCCTGCTATTTTCAATCTGGGGATCGTGGCTTTCCTGCAGTCCTGGCCCCGGGTTATAAACTGCCTTCACTCCCATCTTTTGTTCTTCTCTTTCCTTGAACATCACACTTCTCTCAACCTCCTCTATCATTTGCATCTCGTCTCTAAACACCTTTCGAGAGCTAACATTATCGCTACTACTAAGATCCTACCCACAACCACCACACCTATTACCCCAGATACAACTTTCGTGCCGAAAGTGACCTCCGCCAAAATGCCTGGTGGTGCAGTCACGACCATGGGGACGGTCGATGCCAGTCGGATCGAAGCCCCCGTCACCTTCAAGACTTACTTGATGTGCGCCTTTGCTGCCTTCGGTGGTATCTTCTTCGGATACGATTCCGGTTACATCAGTGGTGTCCTCAGTATGGACTTCTTTATCGAGACGTTTGAGGGTCTGGTAAGTGCTATGAAGATCTAGTTGCTCGACATTCCCCTAATCATTTGCTAATGTTTCCTATAGGATAAAGCCACTACTCCCAGTGACAAATTTGTCATCCCCTCCTCGCGCAAATCTCTTATTGTCTCCATCCTCTCAGCTGGTACCTTCTTTGGCTCTCTCATTGCCGGTGATTTGGCAGACTGGTTCGGTCGTCGGGTCACAATCATTAGTGGCTGCATTATTTTCATCATTGGTGTTGTCCTCCAGACCGCTTCCAGCAGCCTAGGCCTGCTCGTGGCTGGCCGTCTGGTTGCAGGATTTGGTGTTGGATTCGTGTCCGCCGTTATTATCATGTACATGTCCGAGATTGCTCCTCGCAAGGTCCGTGGTGCCATCGTGTCTGGCTACCAGTTCTGCATCACCATTGGTCTGATGCTTGCCTCGTGTGTCGACTACGCCACTGAGCACCGCGTTGACTCCGGCTCTTACCGCATTCCTGTTGGTCTCCAGATGCTCTGGGCACTGATCCTCGCCGTTGGTCTGTTCATTCTGCCTGAGTCTCCTCGTTTCTACATCCGCAAAGGAAAGAAGGAGGAAGCTATCGATGCGCTTGCTCGTATTCGTGGCCAGCCCAAAGACTCCGAATTCATCCAGTCTGAGATCAATGAGATTGAGGCCAACTTCCTGTATGAGATGCAGGTGATTCCTCAGGACGGCTACTTCAACAGCTGGCTCAACTGCTTCCGTGGAAACATCTTCCACCCCAACAGCAATGTCCGTCGCACTGTCCTGGGTACTTCTCTTCAGATGATGCAGCAGTGGACTGGTGTCAACTTCGTCTTCTACTTTGGTACCCCCTTCTTCACTCAGCTCGGCACAATTCAAAACCCCTTCCTGATCAGCATGATCACCACTATTGTCAACGTCTGCTCAACTCCCCTCTCTTTCTACGCCATTGAGAAGTTCGGTCGTCGTCCCCTGCTTCTGTGGGGTGCTCTGGGCATGGTCGTTTGCCAGTTCCTGGTTGCCATCATTGGTGTCACCGACGGACAGAACAACCACGCTGTCTCTGCAATGATCTCCTTCATTTGCATCTACATCTTCTTCTTCGCTACCACCTGGGGCCCTGGCGCTTGGGTCGTGATTGGCGAAATCTTCCCCCTGCCCATCCGTTCCCGCGGTGTTGCGCTTTCCACTGCCTCTAACTGGCTCTGGAACTGCATCATCGCCGTCATCACCCCCTACATGGTTGACGCTGACCAGGGCAACCTGGGGGCTAAGGTGTTCTTCCTCTGGGGCTCTCTCTGCACTTGCGCCTTCGTCTACACTTACTTCCTGATTCCCGAGACCAAGGGTCTCACCCTGGAGCAGGTTGACAAGATGATGGAGGAGACCACCCCTCGTACCTCAGCCAAGTGGAAGCCCCACTCTACCTTCGCCGACGAGATGGGTCTCACCGAGGAGAAGTCCGCTGTCCCTCAAGTCACTCAGCAGGAGGTCGCATGATGTGTTTCAGAAACTGCTCGATATGACGCGTCTATTCCATCCTAGTTTCTGCTTTCTGCTGGCTGGGTCCGTTGTTTAGCACAGATACCAGGCGTGCATTGATGTTTTAAATGGTTAATCTTTACTTTGTTTAATGTGGAATCATGAGTGGATGTATCTTTATGTTAATTCAATGATTTATCTAACATTTCCTCACATTTTGCGTAAGCTCGTGTGCATAACTTTATGCTTTCAAAGCGAATCCACTCAGTGGTCTAGACGCATGAATTTGACCCGACCCGATGGATCATCCGTTTCCATAGCATATTGTTTGAAGGACACCGGTGACCATGCTTTTTACCCTGTTGGGGCCAATCATTTCCTCTGAGCCACTGGTGCTCGACAGTTTGAGGAATTACCGGATCAAACGTAGCCTAAACTTCAAGTTAAAAAGTTATGAGTAATATGTGGAATCAACCAGCGCATACTACACGGTACCTTTTGTAATATATTTACGTATTTTTAGGGACGCACTGTGACCTTGAAAATTCTTGCTTTTGAAGGGAAGCAAAAGATTTATATGAATATCAGAACTACCCAAGTGAGGCCATGGAGCAATTCAAGTCTATGATCGCCGTTCTCAGACACAACATTTGTTGGAAATTCGTGTACCTCGAGGTGAAAGAGTTGCTTACCTGAATTAAACACCTCGGCTTCGATGGTATAAGCTTATTTTAGCCCGTTATGTACAAGTAGGGAAACATGTATGTGCTGCCTCGGTTCGGGAGAACCTTTCCTCGTAGGAAGTTAATAAATAGCCCTACGTGTTACTAGCAACAAACAAGGAATCCAAATTGAAAGTCGACAGGGCTTGGACGAGGCGCAGTCACGGCATCCTCCGCTCGGTAGATCTCCGGGATCACCGACCGCAAGCAATTGCCAAGGCCGGCCCCTAAATTTTCGTCACCGTCTTGGCTTCAGATTTCCCACGACTCTGATATAACAAAACATAACCACAATTGCGCCGATAATCTAATTTCTCCGAATCACTCAAGAGAAGGTCGAAGCCACCGTGCTTGGCGTTAGAGGAGCAGAGTCTTGTGGCTGTAAGTGAGACACCTCCGTCATGATGGGAGTATGGAATCCCGCCGGAACGAAGATGCCAAGAACGAGTACGTATGCGAAGTACGTCGGACCTCCTGGGACCCGCGTGCCTTGATTAGGGTGTTAGGGCAGGAACATGCACCTTAATTCAACGAGTAATGATCTACGCCTCTTTTCGAGATGATTCGACAATCACTATCCCGATTATTAATTTTGAGGCTCGTTGCAATATAGCCGTTTGAGGTCTGTCAGAGCTGGGGGGTATTCGCTTGCCCTTATCCGTGGCTATTCAGGAACGGATAGACTCTCTAGGATAGCCTAGTATTCCCTGCATAAACGCCAGGGCGCTGTGGCTGTATTTAGGTATATTCATAGCAGGGAAAATCGACCCTGAGATTGTTGTCACTACAGGTATCGAAGGGTCAAATTAGACATGTGGATGATACGAAAACGCCTCGTAATCATTGCAGATCCTTGTGATTTTCTCCACTTAGATGAGTCTACTTTTGAGTTACCGGTCAAGGCCCGTTCATCGTGAATCCTTCATGTGGAGAATATGTACCCTTTGACTCGTCTGCAAAGCATCTTGGCAGTGCTTCGCGACTTGTACCTGAATCACAACACTTCGCTTCGAGAACGCCTAGATTATCACGGGCATGACAGATGCTCCGCTGTGGAGCCGGAGATTGTACTTCTGTGAAGGTGAGAAATGTCTTCTCCCTCATTCGCTAGTCGAGTAGGAGGCATCTCCATCACTTTCGTCAGCCCCAAGATTTTGTCGCATCAATGCGCGGGGAGATTTACCATTTTCTACTAAGAGGTTCTATGGTATAGATTTATCTATAGATGGGTCTCTTTGCTATAAAGACCGGCTCCTCCGCCGTTGCAAAATGAAATTGATCATCAGAAAATCCCAAGAGCTCGATTTTCCGCTCTCCAGTCCTTTCTACTTTCTCGCGCCAATCATTTGAAATAGTTGGTATATAGCCATTATGGTCCAACTCGCATCCACCCTCGCCGTCGGCCTCCTTGGTCTCACAAGTGTTGTGTCCGCTCACCCTGGCCATGACGCCAAAGCCGAAGCTGCTGAGCGCGCCCTCTACATGCGCAATGCGCCTCTTCAGTCCCGCAGCTTGTCGCAGTGTGCCTCCCAGATCAAGGCGCGCGGTCTCGAGGCTAAGAACGTTGCCCGTCGCAACGCAGCCGTCAAGCACCTTCGTCGTCGCCGCGGTCTGGATTCTGGTTCGCAAGCTCTTACAAACCCTTGAGGCAAAACAAAATCAACTGACCCTGGGACACCTTTGTAGATAGCAACTACCTCAAGGCTCGCGATCTCGACAGCGTTCTCGCTACCTCCCACAACAAGACTTCCAGTGGCATCGACTTCAGCACCGACCCAAGCGTTCTGTTCTCCTCCAACAACAGCTGCATTCTCGCCCCAGATGTTACCCAAGGGCCCTACTGTTAGCTAAAATCCTATCTTCATCGCAAGACAAAGGCTCACATTATATGCAGATGTCACTGGAGAGCTTATTCGCCAGAACATTGTCGAAGATGAGGGCGGTGTTCCTCTGTACATGGATATCCAGCTGATCGATACCAACACCTGCGAGCCTCTGCCTAACATCTACACTGATCTCTGGCACTGCAACTCTACTGTGAGTCCCCAAAAACAACTTGTAGTATGACAGATATAGAATCTAACGTTAACAACCATAGGGTGTTTACTCCGGGATTGTGGCCAGCGGCAACGGTGATTCTTCCGATGAAACCAACATCGACAAGACTTTCCTGCGCGGAGTTCAGCCCAGCAACGCTGAAGGAGTTGTTCAATTCGAGTCCATCTTCCCTGGTCACTACACCGGCCGTGCTACCCATATCCATGGTACGAACCCCATCCTCCCATCTTGATCGTGATCTATTCAAAATGTCCTGACAATATTCCAGTCCTGACCCACCCTGCCAATGAGACCCAGGTCTTAGACAACAACACCATCTCTGGCCTTTACTCTTCCACCACCTCCCACGTTGGCCAGCTCTTCTTTGACCAGGACCTCATCACCCAAGTCGAAAAGACCTCTCCGTACTCCACCAACACCCAAGATCTGACCACCAACTCTGAGGACAGCATTATGTCAGAGGAGGCTGACACTATCGACCCCGTCATGGAATACGTCCTCCTTGGTGACTCCGTTAGCGACGGTATCTTTGCTTGGATCTCCGTTGGTGTCGATGCCACCGAAGACACTGAAGTTACCCCTGCTGCCTACTTCACCGAAGACGGCGGTGTTGAAAACGAGAACTCCGGCATGGGTGGCATGGGTGGTGGTGGCGGCGGTGCTCCCCCTGGCTTCTCCTCCACCTCCAGCGCTTCTGGCAGCAGGGGCACCCATGCCTAAGTCGGCCTGAGCTATTTGGGATTGCTTCCCTGACAGGTTTCAGTGTCTTTGCTACTAAATTTGTTTATTATCTTTTTCCTTCTTTAGTACCATCGGGCTGTATAGCCTCTTTGACAAGCCAGTTTCGGTATTGTTTTGATAGATAGTTTGATCGCCGCGCTTGCGATCTTTCTTTACCAGCAAATGCTTCTGTCCTTTCAGTGTACTTATTTATATTCAAGTTCTCACCCAAATACACCTATATATGGCTTGAAAATCTCACATTTCTTCAATTCCCCGAAAGCCTATTTCTGCTCCAGAGTCTGTTAGATCACTCTCAACGCTTTCGTCATAGGACTGAACGCCGTTTGATACTATACTACTATGGCGGGCCGAGCATGCTAGGTAGTTTATTTGTTTTCTATACTCTAACGTAGTCAGGCAAATCGCGAAGCAAGCGGATCATCCAAAGTGTGTCGTTAGATACTGTACAACAATAAAACTTTCAGTGGGCTTATATTTGCTGTTTACAATGATTTCATGGTTACATACACCTCCACTCGTGTCTAGAAACACCCGCCAAATTTGACACTGGAAGTGACCAGTCAAAGAAGAGTGATTTGAAATTATTTCCAATTTCTGCCTGACTTCTACTCACAATCCTGGATATGATACCTAGGTATTCTAGTCCTGCGCAGATGGTTTCACCCGGTTTGCATTTTCATGATTCTGTTATATTTTCCCGAGGACCAGACGCTCTACATGGCAGAGAAAAGAAAGAAAATCAATTGATAGTTGGATACGTATATCAACTCCAATAAATTAGACTTCATTGCAATATATTCATTCCTAGAAACAAATTTAGTTCGGAATTTACGAAGCAATTGTCCATCTGACCACGTCCATCACATGACTGTTGATCCCTGGACCCTGACCACATCCCCGCGCTCTCCACATCGTTGAAGGTAATCGTTCCTGCAGGATCGCATTCTCCAAAAATCCTAGAAATTTTCTATAGAGCTTTAGGTCCAGCATGCCCCGAGGTCCAGAGACAAGGTCACGATGGGGCTGCCTGAACTGGTATGTTGTTGCTGTTATTTACCCTTCGGAGGATGCCGAACCCGCTAAAAGTGTTGATCATGCAGTCGCAAAAGACGGAAAAAGTGCGACGAAGCTCGACCAGCCTGTCAGATCTGCAGCGATCGTGGCTTTGAATGCACATACCCTGACTGGTCTATCGTGAAATACGCGCGTACTCGAGAACGCATTCGAGAGCATCAGGATGCTGGAAGCAACCCCACATCTAACCGGCCGATACTACTCCCCGCTCACCCCAGCAGTACTGAGACGAAATTTGTCTATCATTTTTCTACCATCCTCGCCGGATTGATCTCGTTTTCTTTCCATCAGCCCGATGGCTCTAATCCTTTCCGTCTACACGTTCTTCCCAGAACTTCTTGTTCAATACAAGTTCAAAGGGCCGTGGAAGCGGTTTCTGCGGCGCATCTGTACCATCTGGGCGCAGAAAGTCGGGACCATGCGACACGTTTACATTCACAAGCCTTGAGTCTCTTGGCTGCTGAGCTTTCATCGCCAGAAATTGCTGGAACTGCCCGTGTCAATCTACTAGTCAGCAGTTTGTTGTTGATCTACTACGAGGTATGTTCCGATTGCCCAATAGCATAGCCGATACTAACGAGGCACCTTCAGATCGTTCTCGGCAACTCCGCAAATAATGCATGGTGCCACCTCCAGGGTGCTAAGATCTTGCTGGAATATCAAGATGGATCTACCGACAGCCCGTGTATTTTATTTTTCCGCAAAGTCTTCCAATATTTCAATGTCATGTTGGCACTATCTCTTGGCAGGCAACCTCTTGTTATTCTCGGTGTGCAAGGCCCTGAGTTCTCCGACAAAGTCGACACTGTTTTCGGCTGTGCGGGTAGATTATGGCCTCTCATGCACCACCTTGCCGATCTGATCGGTCGCATACGGCTTGGTGAGGACGGAAGGAAAGAGGCTCAATCTTTGATAGAGAGCTTGCAAGCTTGGTCGATTGAGTCACCACCATCAGCTGACGCCTATCTGGAGGCCATGGTACAAATCGCTCGGGCCTACAAGTTTTCTGGCATCCTGATGCTACGTATGGCAATACCATCTCGTGATTCGAATACAGATCATGGGCTGCTTGACTCTCAGGACCATGAGATATATCGTTCTGCGTTCGATAGTGTTCTTCGAGTGTGTGTACTATCCATGCCTATGGCTACCCTCACCTGGCCTCTTTATATTGTGGGTCGACTTGCTGGTTCGGCAAGCGACAGAACAGTCATCATGCACATATTTTCTCAATTTCTCGAGAAGCATCACATGAAGGTCGTCGACGGGGCAAGAAAGGCAGTATGGTCTTATTGGGGAGATGGTATGTCGCAGAGACGGAATTGGAAGAGTTTGCCAACAGTTTTGTTGGGGTGAAATGATCATGAATCGGCCCATCAGTGAATTTGTAAATAATACAGATGCCGGTTTCCCTTGTTTCAACTATGCTTGTTTTCCTTTCACAAATTTATTCTAAAATCTCAAATCCGGTTGCGAAGCTGTGTGGTTCGATAGGAAACCACCAGTTGCTCGTACTAGAATTGCTGTGCCGTGGCCAGGGTACAAAAATAACCTAGAAAGTACTATGTTTTACGAAAAGGGTCACCATAACAGGTCTGGAGTTTTGTACAAATCCGATTCATGAGCTAAAAACTTTAAGGCCATGCGTTGTTATTTATGGCTGTGACTCGGAGTGATCTCTTAAACCTGGAACTATATATTAAATCAAAGGATATCGTTGATGCAATAGCATTATAAGCGCCGGCCGTGACAAAACCGCAGGAAACCATTGCAGAAGAAAAAGAAAACCATATAACTCTCTGTCGTTATTGACGAGCTGCACAATTCATTTTGAACAATCCCATTGATCCCTTCGCTACCTCTCATTACTCGATTCCGGAAGTTGGTGGATAGTGTTTCCCGCCTCGAGCTCAGATGGGCCGAAATTGTGGCGCGGGTTAGAGGATGGATCCCAACTCCAATGGCCGGATGTTTGGCGCGGGGATGTAGGGCCATAGCTGGAATTACCGTCCCCGAGTGGTGGCGACATGGTATTGAATCGATTTGGATCGGGACTCGAGACAGAAGTTGTGTCGGTCATGGGAGGCTTGCCCGCAGTGCTAGCCGCCTCAGGCCCTGCAGTCGGATGATTGAAAAGAGCCCATCGAGCAGTACGCTCAGTTCGCCCGTCCTGCGAAGACATCCATTGCTTGTATACTCGATTGCGACCGAGAAGGAAGAAAAGCGCGACCAATATGGCGACAAAGGCGACGGCAGCAACCACAATTCCTGCGATGGCACCTTTGCTGAGACCACCTCCACCAGAGGAACTATCATCACTTGAACTTGAATCTGAACAGGGGTAGCCTTCTCTCTCTCCTTCCGCCGGACACTCTGATCCCGGGACAAGCATGTAATCAGCTTGGAGCGCTTTGTGGTACTGTTTCATAAAGGTTTGGGTGGAGTTCTAGAAATGCGCTTAGATTAGAACTGCAGAGTACCGTTGACGCTGCATGGTAGAGCATACCGGATTAATAACACCAATCATGCCATTTTTCATACATGAGTGGATCGCAGTGCAATAAAAGAAGGTTGGCTAGCAGACGAAATAGAATTAGAAATGCAGTTTTGCTTTCAAGAGGTTGTAGCAGTCTCACCTCGGTATTATTGACGACTAACGACCACGTAGGTGGCTAATGAGAATCGGTCAGCAGCCCTTCACTTTATATAATAGGCATGACTGCAGTTAACTCACGTTGTCATCGTCGATATCGGCCTTGATCCCCGAGAAGAAAGGGTTTCCGTCAGCGGGCTCGCAAGGTGCACCAAAATCCGCGTGGACAACCGAGTGGTTGTTCGGATGGAATTCGAAAAGGACCACATCGCCAACGTTTGCTGTAATGTTGTGCGGTACAAAGGCATGTGGACTCGTCTTCGGTGCAACCGTAACCGTATGCGTAGCTATCCCAGTAGATGTAGTTGTCGCTACAGAGCGACCGCTAGCTGATGTGGATTGTCCATTTCCTAGAGTTCCCAGGGAGATCGATGCAAGAGCAGACCAGAGCACATGCTGTTTGAACAGCATTTTGGTTTGATTTGAACGACAGTGGTGCTGCGCGCACGGTTCAAGGTGGTGGACAAAGTACACAGTGGGGAGGAAAAAGGGGAAAATCGAAGATGAAAAGCAACAGACTTCGGGAGGGCGAAGACCAAGCTGGGCCAACTCAGCGCCTTGGCGGATGGCTGACGGCTGAAAAGACCCTGGGCTTTGTTCGAGATCACACCTCTTGATGGACCCAGTGACAATACGGAATGATCCGTAAATTATTCCTATTCTGTTCGAATATATTAACGCTAGACCATTTATAGTAATCCCCAGGACCCTCGCCTCCACTTGCATGGCTTTCGGCCGTTCGATGAGAATGTATGTAAGAATCGTTTTTGTGGAAATTATACCTTTCTTTGTTGACCAAACAAACGTGGGCTTTTGACAGTCTCATAGACCTTTTATATCGAACAAAAGTAGAAGTTTAACGTCCTGGAAAATGGGATAGATTCAATTTTATCTTCAGAATTACTTGGTTGTACCTCATCGCACTTTCTTTCTCAATGGGGCCTAACTGCAGTCAGCACAGCCTTGCAGGATATGCTGGCCTTGGATTGGATGGGCAGATTGCGGAGACCAGAGAGGAGCCTCCACTAGGGTCTGTGCACATTATGGATGCAAAGGACAAAAGCAAAACATGATTAGATGCCTAGTCACAATGGGATAACAGGTTTGCGGTTCAGAAAAGACTTCTCAACCACAGGTAGGAAAAAGGCCGAGGATTAAGCGTTTGTGACTGGGAAGACTTCACTCCAAAGGAGAGGAAATGTTGCTCTAGCAGCACGCTAATGGTTTCGATGCCCAAAACAGTAATTTACCCACTTGTCAGCCTCAGAACTATGGGGGGCCCCAAACTTCGTTCTTTACTGTACTATCTTTCTCGGCAAATCCAAGGCCTATGCTGACATGGATGCGACCGTGGGATTTCTCATCATATTGCTAGCAGACTTAATCTCGGAATCTCCGAGAACCACCATCGCAATCCAAGCCATAAGCCAAGCCATAAGCCGGGGCCTCTGCGTTGTAATTTTGCTTGGCTTCTGGGCTGAGATACTTGGTCAAGATTTTCCCAGGTCTCAGATTTGTCTGAAAGGCACCAAGAAACTTCCAGGTACAAAATTAACTTGGTAGGCGAAGTCCTCCTCACAGCCCTGTATCCATCAAGCGCGAAGGCATTTCCAGGTACCAAATTAACTCGACAGGCGAATTCCGCCTCGCAGCCTAGTATCTATCTTTAAAACATCTAGTAAGCTATATCGCTTTGGCTGTTTTCCGTTGCTCATTGGTCGTTCTCGGATCGCGTCCCGGCAAGGAGACATCCATGTATAACAAAATATTTGAACATTTGACAACTACCGAATACGAAAGGACCACTCACAGCCGTTTAATCCTCCCAGGCCCTCAAAAACACACTTCGAATGAATTAAACACTCAACAAAACCATAAAGAGACTAAGCATGAATATGCACAACCTTTGCATATAGTATATGATTTGACCTAGTAGTATTTAGCTTCAGGTGTCAATTCACAGAGAGCATCTCCCGTATGAGGTCGAAGCTTATAGAGACTAAAATATGGAATTCTGTCTCTTGTCTGGAAATCCAAGCTGTGTACGTACATTCGGATTATGGTATGCAGATTCGTGAGTTCACTTTGCTCACTAAATAACCAATTTGATTGATGTTTACTTCCCCAATTCTCTGCTAAGCCCAGCTAAATTTTATTCTCCACTTTAGAAATCTCTCTATCCCGCATTCCTTTGTGGTTACAGGATGTATTTTAATTATGCCCAATAGGATCGCTTATCGAAAACTGAACAATATGATTGATCAACCTTTGAATTCTAACCCAGACATGTATGTGCGTCGCACATATCGTTTTTGACATCTATTAAACTTGAAATCCCGACAGCTTCAAGTTCAGCTTAGCTTCTATCATCCAATTTCAGTGCCTCATGTTGAAATGTCTTTTCCCAAGTTTATAGACAACTTGAATGTACTCCAGGGCTACGCCTGGGCATATATGCTACTAGTAGTACATACATCAGACCCAGGGTGCAGTATGTTGTAGTCCTCCATGAATACTACTAGTAGTACCTGACACTATTACTACATAGGTTTGATGAAATCACGCGATTGACGGTTGCCCGTTCTTGATTTTCAATTGAACATATACCTATTTTCTTTCTATGTTCTCCATATTTGGAGTTTCAGGCATGAATCTATTAGCAAGAACGTCCACTCCTAGTATAGTGTATTTATCAGATTCAAATGATCGACCAGGAAACTTGGAATATATCGATTTCATTGATCACTGGCGGTCAAAATGGACAGGAGTTCCCGATAGCGGTGGCGTTAGTCCATGCTTGCAGAGTGCTGTTAGAACAGTCGGTGTGGGAAATCTCAAGGGAATTTATAAGGATGAGGAATTTTGCGAGAAAATACAGATGATTTAAAATTTTCATGATCCCATTTGAGAATGTAAGTCTACTACGAGATTTTTTCCATCGCTTTGCGGCCGTATGCCTCTGTGATGACGACAGGGCTGTTTGCTTTTTGCCAGCCCCGCCTGTTGCCCCCTCGCGACATTCCACGTCTATTGGCTACCAGGTTGTTGGGATATCGCAAAAACAGGTGATGAGTCAGCTTTATCCTGGCCCCCTCCTGAACTTATGACCTTGTTTTGCCCTGAGTCTCCAAGACAAACATGACAAGTGAGCCGATAGTGCCTGTACGGACCTTTTGACCGAGAAGGAAAGGTGTGATTGATACTAAAATGATCCACGGAGTATAGGAATCTGAAGTTTCCGATTCGGACGAGGCCTACGGCTCCGACGGGGCGCCATCGTATGTTGACCCTCTCCGATATTATCCGTGCGGCCATTATCTCACCGCTCACTGTGACCAGGACATGTTCAATAAGCTCGTCGATTTACAAAGGCTCATTTGAAAATGGCAGAAGGTATCTTTCATTCGGGGTCTTTTATCATTACTGAATTACTAAATCATGCAGATATCAAAATTATAAGCCCGGTGATTCCTTGTGAGAGATATTCTCCTATCTTCCAATCCCATTCGCTAATCCGACCAGTGTCCCTTCAGATGAGCCACAATTCGAGACATACGAAGCAGGGTATGCGAAGGAAAATATGCATCGATTTCGCGTACAGTCTGACGCTATATTAGACATGTTGTCGCCTTGCTCATGGAGGGCGAGCGAAAAAACCCTTATTTTCGGGCTCCTATAGGCTCTGAACCACAGGTATCTGATTCTGGGACGATGTGTATGCGTGTGCTGACCTCTGCAGCATATTATAGATATCGGGACGGGCCAAGGATCCTGGGCCATGTAAGTGAGCCAACTCTGAAGATGCCAAAACCTTTTACTAACCGGTTCAAAGTGAGGTAGCGGATATGTTTCCCAGTGGTGAGACATGAAACAAGGCATTTGATATGATATGATTCTAACTGTACTCCACAGCGATTGTTCGTGGTGTTGATCTTTACCCGCCCCCGGCTACCTGGGTACCGCCCAACTGTATCTTCGAAGTAGACGATGTTTCTCGTGAGTGGACTTGGACGGATCCATTTGATTTGATCCACATGCGAATCATAGATGGATCTTTTACGCCCCGGGAATTGCAGCGTTTATATCAACAATGCTACATGTGAGGCTCTTCATGTCAGGATTCTCTCAAGCCATGGCTGACTTCGAGCTGAAGGAACACTCGGCCAGGTGGCTGGATCGAACAATTGGAGATACAGCCGCGCTTTCTTACCGATGACGGAACGCTCCCCGATGAGAGTTTGGCTACCAAATGGAGTCAAATAGTATATAAGGCTGCCGCAAAGTCCGGGAGGCCGTTCGATGTTTATCCAAATTGCGTTTCCATGATTGAACAGGCAGGTTTTGTTGATATTCATGTCTGTGAAAGCAAATGGCCAATTGGAGCCTGGCCAGAAGACCCACTGCAAAAGGAAGCTGGAGCAGTCAATTTTCGGCATTGGTATAGTGGCCTAGATGGCTATTCCATGCATCTCCTTACAAAATATGGCGAACCTACACCATGGTCCTGGGAAGAGGTCATGACATACGTCGCCAAATTCAGGAAAGAGCTAAGAAGTAATGATCGGCATATTTATCATCTTGCGTGAGTATTAGTTGGTTCCTTTGAGTTAAATAAACATACAGGGTAACTAAAAGTATCACAGGAAGCGAGTATGGGCAAGAAAACCTATTTCTGGCGAAAAAGCAAGCATATCAAAGCCTGTACGTGGTGTCAAAGATACCAACACTGGCGCCTCTACACCTCACTGAATTTCCAGATTCATCATAAAAGGCGTTTGATTTCAAGGCGGATCCTTCATTGTTTAGGGTGTAATTTTTTTATGTTTTGCAAAGCGTTCTAACCAATGAAGCATATAATCTGCATAGAATACGAATCTCGCAGACGTCAATTTCATATGACCCACATCAAAGCGTATCTGAATGTCTAAATCTGGGGTTAAACGTGGGGTGGAAGTTCCTACCAAGACCAAATATCGTTACTCGTTGCCTTGTATTATATTTTAGTCTTACTAAAATGAAGAAGCTGCGAGTGACTGATCAGGCCCCCCTTCCCTCTAACTACCGCCCGTCTTGGCAAATTCGCACTGTACGGACATAGCGGCGGGGCTTACAGGGAAAGGGGTGAGCCTGTCAGATTACCAAAGGCTATGAAGAAGAGGGAATCGTGTAAAGTAGTGAAGCTAAATTTACACAGCACGCGTTGAGATTCAAGTCTTGGTGGTAAAGACGAGGAATAGATGGCATTCAAAGAGTGGAACAGCCTTGAAGAGATCTACTGTCAGGCTTGTTGGTGATCACCATCTAAAACATTAGCTGTCGGCCGTATGGGTCCGTGCTAGCGAATCCAGGACGCTTATAAGAGGACAGACGGCCCCCAATCTGATTACCTCAAAGTTGACAACTCACTTATCGGTGCCCATCATGTCTCGAGAGATCGATAGATTGCCACCGGCAACTGAAATTCGGAAGAAGAAAGTGATAGTTGCGAGTGCGAGTCGGTATGAAGCCAACTTTGACATAACCGTGCCTGGTAAGGAAAGCTAATCGAGTGGGCCATAGGTCCGGAACACTGGGTCTCTATGCCGCGATGAAGATCCTGGGCTATCGGCCCTATCACCTTTACGAATGTGTGTGCGTACACGGTGCGACTCACATAAATATCTTCAAACAAGCAGTTATTGCTCAGTTCAACTGGTTTTCTGGAATCAGGAGACTGAAGAAGCCTGATTGCGAGAAATGGCTAGCTGATTATGATGTGAGTTGGTGCTTTCCCTCAAATCCACGATGCATAACCCATTTTTTTTTTTTCTTTTTTTCAAAGATCTGATGAGGACCAGTGTATCATTGAAATTCCAAGCTACTTGGGCATGGATGTCATCGACGCTTACGCAGAGGACCCCGAAGTAAAGTTTATCCTCACAGAGCGGGATCCCAAAAAATGGACTCGATCATTTAATAATACGAGCGCCAAAGTAGTCGCCTTGGCAAGTTCTTTCCCATTCAATATCTTGAAATATTTCCAAGCCGACTTATACCATTTCCTGGAAATGAATGTCCTGATATATCAGGCCTTAGCGAGTGGGACAAAGCCAGGAGATCCGGACAACGAGGATATGCTGTGTGAATATTATTCCTCATAGTGCGTTTTGTCTCGCCGTCCCCAGGGATTCCAGTTGACCTTCTGACAAACCTCAAATTTGCAGCATCAAGCGAGTTAAATCGACAATCCCGGCAGATCGTTTATGTCTTATTCAGCTTGAAGACGGACTCGACTGGGAGGCCATCTGCCCCTTTCTGGGTGTCCCAGTCCCAAAAGAGGATTATCCGGATCGAAACCAGCCAGAAAAATTTGAGTATTTGCTTAACGAATTCCTACAGCCAAGAGTACGGACCGCAATGGTCAGATGTGGTACCGTGGCTGTAGCCGTGCTAGGAGCCGCCGGTTGGGCTGCTGTCAAATATAGTCCATATTTACTTCCACGCTTTATGGGCATAGCTCCGCCTTGAATTGCTGCACCTACAAAGGTTGCATTGGTGAAACGTTGTATTCCAGAAACTTGTTTATATGAATTTCACAATCTATTATTTCGTCACTTCGTATATACATCAATATTTCAAATCGCCCGGGTATCGCGCTGCAAAGTACCAAGAATTGAGCAGTCATTCCAAGACCTGCTGGAAAGCTCCTCTTGACTTTCCTCATCCACTTTTCGTGATAGTGGCTACACACCCTTCGGCAGTGGAGAGATCTTAGTAGCGATCACATATGTGCAGACAACGATGATTGCCACTTCAGGTATCATAGTCATAACAAGATAGGTGGTCGGGGTGCCCTTGATTGCGTTGAATTTCATATCGCTTGAGATTATGAAGATAAGCGAATATGCGACACGAATTGCAAGCAATGGAATGCACACTGTCACGCTATTCAGTGCCCATTTTTCCTCCTCAAAGTATTCATGTCGGTGAATCCAAAAGAGTACAAAAACCCCGACGAGGTATAGGTAGATGACTGCCAACAAGGCCAGACTAGCCTGACTCCATGGGGTGGGGAGCAGAGGACGCTCGACATGCATGACGGAAACCCAGCCACCGATTGATATGCCGATATCGATCCAGGTGATTATAGATGGAGCCCAGAATGTCCATTTTCCAACGATGTTTATCACTTTGTTTCTGTTACGGTGATCAGTTAGCGGGGACTCCACGACTGATTGTAAAATCCTGTTATCTACATTCTTTCAAGCATTTCCAAGAGGAGAAAGATGATTAATATCATTCCCAGAGATTCACAGACAAATATTGCGGCCCATAATCCTTGCGTATCGTGGTTGATCGTTGCGAGCTTGCAGCCAGCGCCGATGATCCTCAACAGGGTGAAAACACCGATGCAGAACCAGCCTATTTGACGAATCCATCGGAAATAGAGCGCACAGATCAAAGGAACTGAGAAAGCGACGATTTGCGCAGCGGCTATTCCATCGCGATAAGTGAAAGTCCTGTCACCGACCATATTGCGTATGAATAAATAGAAATACTAGTGGAGGTATAGAAGAGGTGAGTTTAAGTGTTGGGAGAATAGCTGAAGATTTGAAGATTTATCGTAAAATAAGACCGAATAAACACAATAGCCCCGCGCAGTTCCTCTTTATAATATGGGAACTGAAATTTTTCTGCAGCCTTGACTCCAGCAGTGAAGCTATTGACATGAGTCGACTCGGGCTGCAATTGGTTCACCAAAAGACCCACAAGTCTGGGTACGCAAGAAGGGCAGCAGTCACGAGCACACGTGACGTGCGGCCCAAAATCCTGCCGATTTCTTTTGGGCAATTTTGAGGGTCGGCTGTCCCATTCCCTCGGGATTTGGCTGCGCCCCAAGGCTGAGGCGTGGGGGCGGTTTTTGGTTCCACCATTCCAGCTCCTTAATTTACATCTGAGTGCTCCAAGCTAACAGAATACAAGGCTCTAGCAGGCTTAACAGTATTAAAAAGAAAAACCTCCTTCCCACCAGACCAGTTGCCGCCTAGCAAGCCATGGAGTGTCACGTGAAAGAAGTTGGGATTAGAGATAAACAAGTGAACAAACTCAAATTTATTCTATCTTGTACGTACCCGACCAATACGTCTGAGGAATAAGACTAAGCAGAGCCAAGAAAAATCATTTCTCGAAATGGCATCTGTTGAGAGTCAGAGCGACCATATTCTGCGGTATCACCCACCAGCAGCGAACGGACTAGCTTTTCTCAATTTGGCTCCAAAGTACCACAGCAACACTTGGGCGTTTATCCCAATCGTGACTGAACAAACAGCTAAGACAGTGTTCCCCACCCATATTCCAGTGTTTTGAACATATATGGCGCGAAAAAAAGGAAAACTGAAACCCGCCAAGGACCGTAAACACGCTACGGCCGCCATTGCACTTGCTGCGTAACGCGTGTATACATCGATAATATAAGTCTGCATACATTGAAAGGCGACGATACTTCCAAGGCAGAATATGAGCATACCAATGTTTGGCGCAATGCAATGGCAATGACTCTGCGCTGTCCAACCATAGATGATTAAACCCACCGGACTACAAAATGTAGCGATCGTCATCAATGGGACACGGAGTTCCGGACAGCCAACATCGCCATTATGGCGCTTAAGACGGCGGTAGACACTGTCCATCAGACGCGAGCAGATCTGAGCGCCGACCAAGAACCCTAGTTCCATTGAGATGTAGTTAAGACCACCGATCCCTGGCGATTCGTGGTAGTAATCGGGGCTAGTCCAGAGCGTGGGAACGTAGCCACAGTCAAATACATGACGCCGTAGATAAACGCCATATTAACTGCCAGGACTTGAATGATAGGCTGAGTGCCGAGTCAACGGAAAGGCCTCACGCATGCCGTTTTGAGCACATCCCTGGTATTCGTCTCCCGGCATTCACTCTCTGCTCTATATGCTGCATTTCCAGTTTCTTGCCGCAGACGCTTAGCACGCATCCGGAGGATTTTGGATGCGTAGGTTTCGGGGACAAATACTAGGCCCAACACTTGGAAAATGGCTGCGGCGATAGAAGTGGTGTAAAATACCCATCTCCATGTTGTTTTCTCAGCGATAAAGCCCCCGGCAATTGGACCGATGGCAGGACCTAATAATGGTGCTAGGGCATATATCGAAAGGGCTCTACCTCGCTCTTCAGCTATGAATATATCGCCCAGAACGCCGCCACCAACCTAAAAAACGGACTTTATTAGTTGATAGACTTCTACTAACTAGACATTCCGACATACCACTAGTGGTGCACTAACCCCAAGTCCAGATAGAAAGCGAAAAACGACCATTTTCGCGGCCAATTTTGAGAAACCACAGGCAATGTTGAACACGATGAAGAATAGATTGCAAAGGTGCATGACGATAGAACGACCGTAAAGCTCGGACAGTGGTTCCAAAAAGAGCGGACCAACTGCATAAGCCAAGATGAATGTGGAAAAGTCATTTCCAACACAATGTTTTCCTTGATGTTGAACTCTGCCTTAATATTATCTAAGGCCGGTGCTACCATTGAAGAGGCGACCGGAGTTATAAAAGTGAAAGGTGACACCGCAAGTTACTTGCCACTTCTTGGATGCTGCCCAGTTCTTCGGGCTATGAGTGTCTTTTGGCTATCCCATGTAACCTAAGCAAATTAGCCAAAAGGATTGTTTGGCAGTTCACTGCCCCAGTACATACCAGTATGCAGTCATCTTCTTGTTGCCCTTGAGTAGTATTTGACACATCGGAAGCTCGAAATTTCCCCAATTCAACATCCTCATGCGATACAGCTTCCTCACGGCTTCTATATGGCCTTTGCCCATTGAGAACTGGGATCGCGGGCTCGGTGGCCATCGGGATCGTGGCAATCGTCACCATGCTGGATGTCAACAGCGAAATTGACGAGGAGAAAAGTATAACTATCGCTTCTTATCTTTGCCGCAAAGTTTAAGAAGTAAAATATTTCAAGTTTGAGAGTAAAATGGAACTACATAAGTCCTCTCGTTCTCGCACTGTTGTGCGGGGAATTCGGTGTATGAGAAAGACCGAGTAAATCCGCCAGCATGCCGGCAAATTCGGTCAGTATTGCAGCTACATCCAAAATGAGGGTGGGGAGCTTTCAAGGTAGTAAGATTTAATCTTTTACGCTGGGGATTCCCCTGCAGGTCCACACACCAATTTGTTATATACTCACTTCAGACCGGTAGTCAGGTGCATCTCATCGGAGTTGAGAAGATATTTGAAAACACAGTTTTGAAAGTGTTATAACCAAATTATAAGCGGTCACCACGATCTGTTTTACAGCTTAATCTATGAATCACTACCTAAATATATATTCGGAGAATCATAAACGTGTTGCGTGCAGACGCATCACCTGTACTACCTTTGAAAGTAAGCAAGAGGGCTTGGTTGAACTTGTACATCCGACAATATTCGTCTATTTCCACGAGAAGTGTGATATTTAGAGGGCTTTCATCCGACTAACGATGAATTTTATATATTTAGATTTCTATCTCAGGGAATGATGAAATAGGCAATTCATTAGAACAAATTGAACTGCCAGTCAGTACACGACTAGACCGTACAGACTAATGATTCCAAGAATTTCTCTGCGCGCTCAACGTCGTTCAAAGCCACCACGATACCAACATACCCGTCGGGTCGGACAACTGCGATGGCACCTTCGGTCGGATTGACGCCATAGATGTTATACACATCATCCAGCTCATACCCGCTGTAGAAGGCCATCTCGGAATATTGCTTAACCTCGCTAGGGATATCACTCCACATGAATCCCCTCCCTAAACGGGGATGAACCACCACCTGTTCAACCACTGACTGAGGGAATCGCGAGATGACACGTCCGAGGGTGGCTAGAGTCTTTGCAGAAATGCCACGCGGGTCCAAGATATCGGAAGACGTCAGGCATAGGACGCGGAATCGGCCAGTTGAAGCAAAATCTGAAGGGCAATGGGAATTAGATTCAGACTCAACTGCCGAATTCAGACTGGGTACCAGCCCAAGCCAGACTTACCATCCTGTAAATCTCGACGATATCCGTCTGCATGTCGGACAAGCCGCACGTTCAATAACCTTCGGCCAGGTCGGAGGATTCCAGATAGATAATCTTTCCCGGTAATAGGATTCACAGCACCGCTATCGCGGTTTACGGTTATATTTTCTGGGTACTCAATTCCGCAGCCACTGGTGAAACCATTGCCTCGACTAAAAACCTGCAGGAATTCTTCATGCGTTAATCCTTCGACGCCGTCACCAGCGGCCCCGATCTTTCCGGAGAACATCGAGGAGAAGTCGCGGTCGAATGCGATGAGCTCTTGAGCAATTGTGTGCCGCTCTGTGTGGTATGTGTCAAGGATTGGGTCTGTTTGTCCATTCTTTGCACTCGGAGTCAGTCCGTGAATTGAGTATGCGAGTTTCCAGGCCAGATTATACGAGTCCATCATTGAAACATTCATTCCTTGGCCAGCCTGGTATATTCAGTCAGTGGAATTTCAAAGAATGTAATTGACAGAAACCCTAGAATGGACAACGTACCTTTGGACTGTGGGTATGACAGGCTGGGAAATCGAGGTCAGCAATATTTCCTATTTCGCATTTTCTGTTGGGCAAACCAGAATCATACCATCACCTGCTATGAAAACGCGAGAAACGCCTTTGGAGTCCTTCACTGAGAAATTATCCGTCACACGCTGGCCGATTTGGTACGCCGCCCACCAGTCCACGGCTCCGTCTTTCTTAGGTCGGATGTAATACGGCTTGAAGGCAGCAGCCGCATGATCGAAGATTGTCTTCTGAGTCACTTGGCTGCGACGAGCCCGGGCGTCTGTCGGTATTGTGCCATTGGATGCATCTGTACCATTATCCGGGTTGACATCCCCCGGGACTTGCACATACAATCGCGTTAGATAGTCCCCTGTGGCAATCCTTTCGCGAGGAATCACCATCACCGAGCCTGCCGGCGAGTGGATAGCGCATCGGCGTCTGATATCAGGGAAATCTGTATCCACGACGAGATCGACGACACCCCAAATATGATCCAGCGATTCACCCTCCAGCTTCAATCCCATGCTCCGACGGACGACCGAGCGAGCACCATCCGCGCCGACCAGATACTTTGTTCGCACCGTTCGCCTCTGGCCGTCCGTCTCAATTTCAGCCACAACGGGGAATTCCGCGTCTCCAGCCTCATCAATTCTTACATCAATGAGCTTTGTATTCCGCTGCACGCCTCGCTTCGAGTATCGATGAAGATCTGTTTCTAGAATGCGTTCAATGCGACCCTGGTGAATCGTGACTTCGTGGGGATATCGCGCGGGAACTGCAACATCCTGAACGATAGATGTCCGTTCAATGATCTTTTCTTTGTCGGTGGATGGGTTCCAGAATGCAACCTGCGTTCAAAGTGGTCAGCAAGTGCCAAGCCATCAAGCAAATTGTATGTAAATTACCTGCCACATCTGACAGCCCTCTGTGAGGATCTCGTCAGCCAGACCCAGAGACTTGAGTGTCTCCAAGGTACGAGGCTGGAGTCCATCAGCTTGACCTGACTTCAATGTCGTCGGCTTCGCGTCTACGCAAAGCAGCGACTCGTCGCTCAGCCCATAACGCGCCAGAAGTAGGTTCAGCATCAGACCAGCTGGTCCGGCACCCACGACCACAACCTCGTATCTCTCCGCATCACTTGTCTCGGGTGTCGGCGAAAGGCGTGGTAGCGGAGGTGCGAAAGAGGGCAGTACGCGAAGCTCGCGCGACGCGGCGGCGTACTCGGTGAAGACGGGCATCAAGGGAGTAGAAGCGTGAGGCAGCTATAGAGGAAAGGATCGGGTTATGGGCGCTCAAGAGCAGAATTTGTATTCTACGGACAGGTAAATGTACTATTTGAAATGCTCATAAAAATGCTGGAAAGCGGGGAATGAGGGGAACTTTTTTGTGGAGGAATTGCTTGAGTGTGCTGGATCTGGTGGATCGAGGTTTGCAAAGAGCCAGTCAGAAGCGCGAGAGAGGAATTCAACTGGATTTGTGAGATTCTGGTAATCAACAGTCAACCTCAACCCATGCCAGTTCGGATTTACACTGAACGGCTATAGGCATGAGCTCTCGGAATTATGGAAGGGGGCTGTCCCTTCAAGGTTTCCTTGTGGAATCGGAGTAGCAAGAAGATCAGTTCGAAACCACGATTCAATGGGTCCGAGGACGTGGGTTGCGCATTGCTTTGAAGTTCAAACGGCTGACCCATCCCAGTGCGAGATTAGCCTCCACCATCCTTCAGTTAGGGATTTTAAAAGCGATGACCAGCATGGAATGGCTGGCATTTTATAGCTGGCATCAATTGACGATCATCAATCAGCTCAACTTAATTTTTTGGGATCATTTTGCGCGCGGTGCCATCGAGCAGTCTTTAAATATCTCGCGGTCGCAAGGCCCCCAAGTGTGGAACTTGTGCGAACGACATCCATACGTTTAAGCCAATAAGAAAGTGCGAGCACGCGAATCAGCTATCTTTTAAGCAACTGCGACGTCAGACCTGGGGGCGGAGAATTCATTGAGGCTAAGCCTCTGCTATCGTTCGCACTGATGGCTATTTTAGGAGCCTGAGTGCGCATCCCCGAGCGTCAGCCGCAGCAGCTTGGGGGCCGCGATCGGCTCGCCAATAAGGCTGCGCCTCTCATCAGCACGAAATGCAGATTCGAGCGTGAATGGCTCTTATAACTGCCACTGGACGCCCGACAAACTTGGAAAAAAACATTTCAAGATCATCCCCGGCTCCAGGCATCTCCGTTTAGACACGATCTGTGGAGTATATCGCTGCCTTGCAAGAGTTATACGGCCGTACGACATTTAAGAACCGTCGCGCGATTCAAAATTTCAAACAAAACGCCAATTCGCGAAGGAGGAAAAAAAAATCACAATGAACGGCTTCAACCAAGATCTGGAGGCGGGTGCCACAGAATCTGGATACAGTATGCAGTGCTCTTCAAGTTCATAAAGGCAGAAAACTATACTGACCTCACCTGAAGACCTCCCAACGCTTCAGAAAGATGGATTCCAAAATATACTCAACACTCGCCGTCTCATCAACGATGAGCTAGAGAAAATCGACGATAACCACAAACGTCTCCTCCGACCCGCCCAGCAAGCACTTCTCGATGCCGCAAACTCCACAGAAGACCACCAGGCCAATTCCCGAATGGTAGAGATCGACGACGAAATCGCGGAATCGTTCAGGCGGATTCGCGGACTTATCGCCGATCTGAAGGCCACCTCCAACAGAGCTGATCCTCGCGTCGAAGAACAAATCCAGATCATCAGCAACACAATGGAACAACCGCTGCAAGACTACCGCATGGAACAGATGCAATTCTCAAAGAGGCTCCGAGAGCAGGTTCGACGACGATACGAGATTGCCCACCCAGACGCGACGGAAGTCGAGGTGAATGAAGGTGTTGAGAATGTCATTCAGGGCGGAGAACAAGTTTTCGCAGTATGTGATGGTTATCATTCGTCTTCTCCCATTTTTTTTCAAATGCTGACAAAAGGATAGGTCCAGGGTGTGCGGACTCAACAGGCCAACGAGGCTAGGACTGCAGTTCAGCAGCGATCTGAAACTATTCGGAAAATTGAGCAGGATTTGCTCGCCGTTGCGACTCTGTTCCAGGAGGTTGCCGAGCTTGTCGAGGAACATGAGTTCAAAGTGGAAAAGATTCAGGACAATGCCATGGATACCCACGACAATATGCAGAGCGGGAATGAAAAGCTTAGTACTGCTATCATCAGCGCACGTAATGCCAGAAAGTGGAAGTGGTATATTTTGCTTGTTGTTGGTGAGTCTATTGCAGATAAAACGGTTATCGAATTAACAACTAATCTGAACACAGTCTTGATTATCGCTATCGTTGTCGGCGCCTCCGTGGGCTGGTGCAAGGCTACGAATCACTGTTAGTTTATTTTTCTTCAAGGTAACGACTTAAGTCGAAGTATTTACGAGCATCTATAATATAATGACTATCATCAACATGGACTGAGCTTTCGTTTGGCAAAGAGTTGTATGTTTATTACGTAGTATTTGAACACATACTCCATGAATCCACGCATGGCCGTGGTGTACCGTGGTGTATTAGTTAGAATCGTCTTCATGAAGTTGTACTGTTTTCTTCGGTGCAAACTAGAATTGAAGAGAACACTTTCGTCCATATCCCAGTCGCCTGTCTCTAGCCTTGACAGAACTCTCTCAGCCCCCTGATGCCCCTTTCATGTCTTCATTCCGGGTTCAGGGGTTTTTCGTCACTGTATGGAATGGGATAGGAGGGGAAAAACGGGCGAGTTTGCACTGGCATGTCATCAAACACCATTCTCGACTAGTTTCGATTCGCGTTTCCCTCTTTCAGATCTGCGATCAGAGACTCTTCGTTCGTCCGTTGATTGAGCATCTCGTAGATTGAGAGTGGTTTTCGACTGTAATGATCTGTGATTGTCAAGAACCCGCCGTTAAATTTAGGCGCATCCTCGTCATCAATTTGAACATGTTCAATCGCTGTTATGGATCTCTTGAAATTTTGGAATAGTAAAGCTCTTGCTGTGTCGTGATGTGGCTCGTCTAGGCATAAAACACTGCCTGAAGCTCCCAGAACACTATCGGAATCACGTATCGATCCATAAATTTGATTTTCGTAACCAGGTATTTGGGGACATTCACAGCACCCAACAGCGATACGGACGTCGAAGAAGTTGTTGACCCTTATGCGGCGTATCGGAAGCTGTATCGTGCGTGTGTAGTCCGACCTGTACACTTATACACTCACCCAGGACTGGCTTGGGAACAAACCGTGTATATCGGCGCTTCGGGTCCGTCGGAGGTGTAGTGTAAAGCCATGGCGTGTCTTCTCTGCATTCCGATACGATTGCGGCGCATTTCGTCTTAGAGAAGAGCAATAGGTCAATATCTCATAGCTCCCGCACAAATGTGCATACCAAATGCTGGGTATCCGATTCACTTACCGGGACAGTCGCGACTGTCTCCCGATGCAAATTCCCTTGTACAGTTCCGCTTCTGCGTCAAATCTAGATATAATTTGTTGGTAGGTCTAATTACAAGCCATTCAAGTAATCTGACTCACTGATCATCTTTTCGAAGCCCTCAGCACTTTATGATGACGGTGGATCCATATGGTTGCTAGCCAGGTCGAATTTTTCTGCGATGTTCTCTGGAGCTTGTTCCTCTGGCTTTTGTATGCGTACAGCCTTTGTGTATATTCGGTTGGCTTCGATAGCTGCCTCCTTGAGGACTTCACGAATGGCTTTTGTCAGCTCGGACCTGTCGATAAACCACTCAGATGGTTATCTCACTCTCTCATGGGCGCTATCTTTCTAATCCCATCTATGTTTGAGGTATTCTCGAGTTCCGGCATCGGGTGGAACCTGGATGGAAAATCATTTGTGTGCGTGGCTCCTGTAGTGACTCCGAGTCGTGGATAATCTCATGGTAAGCGGAAAAAAGAAAACGAGGAAAACGTTAGAACTACTACGCGGTGTGTTTGCCAGGTCGATTTCTCTATAGACTGGCTATAGGAGCGACCGGGTGTTGTGAGGCGACATGCCACCACTGGAAGAGAGTGTTATGAAAAGATGAAGTTCATTCCTAACTGCCTAGCACCTCCTATGGGACCTATGCCTATGATCAAGCAGGAAGGTGCAACTTGCGCATAAAGTAGACTGTTTGTTCCTTCCGTGCATGTGGTAGGTAGCAGGGAGGCAGTCGCGAAGGACGAGAAGTATATACTAGTAACGGTAGTGAATAGAGCACGTAACGGGCATATCACAGAGTAATACCAGTGTATATAGGACATAAGGCAACATGATTAGGTGTGGGTGAGCTTTATGTCTCGGAGTGTCGGGAAAGCAATAGGGAAGCCCAACTCCATTGCTCTCTCATCAATACAGACTACTTGCATCAACTATGAATGATGCATCCCACACAGTATTACAGTATAGCTTAGCTTCATTCATTTTGATGCTAATTAACTTGAATTAATATTTTGTCAACTCATCTATATGGGGTGGGGCAATAGTTGAGGGAAATTAGTGTCGGTTCATGAAATTCTTCGTCATATATTATTCCCCCTCAAGAGCGCGGTGTGAATGTGATGATAGATACTCGTCAATCCACAGTATATACGATCGTCATCAACGCCAAGGGCAAGTGGACCATTGTTTAGCGACGGCGCGCTATGACAACCGGAAATCCCCCTTTCCTGTTACCACCGGAATCTTTGTGGGGTATAGTTTAGCTTTGATTGCAACTTGACATCAAAGTTTCTCGCCTTAACGCCACACGACTTAGAGACCTCGGGTGGGGGTGGGGGTACTCTTGCTTTTTTGGCGCGGGGAAAGGGAACCTGAAGGTGACGAGAATTTATATCCGAAGAGTAATACATTAGTAGACAATGAAATGTTACACTAGTATATCCGTCTTTTGTGGACCCTAGAGAATAAGCTGATGCACATTCGAGCTCAAGTTTACAATGAACATCCGATTCGGGACCTCGGAAGATGGTATGCCATTGCTGTGGATCACTCTCTCCTTGAAATTGCCGATTTCTTTCATTTCGGGTGTGGATATAGAGAACAAATCACATCCTTTTCCCCCATCGGCTTCGCTTGCTGTTTGAGTTACTGAGTGGATACAACTTGAGCCTTTGGAACTGCCGGGGTCGGCACTAGTAAAGCTGTGTTATCTGCCGCGTCTTGTTCTAGCTGTAGTTCATTGAAGTAATTTTACTGTATCCGAGCATGTGGATCCTCAATGGGGTTTTTCCTGCTAGTACTGGGGAGATCGTCTCGGATATACACTGGCAGCGTTATTGACTTCATTTTGCCGACTTCGTGTCAATTCCTCCCTATTGAGGTAAAGAGGAGTGCGTAAGGGTCCAAGGTAATACGGGCAATGACCAAAACGTCTGGAGTTCATCGGTGTGGAAGACATCGGAGATTATTTTTAAACACGGAATTGGTCCGTTGGTAGCTCGTACGACCCTATAGATACACAGGCTTGCCCCAAACACGGCTTCGAAAAAAGAGACCCTTCGATATATACGTACTTCACTGCAGAATCACTTTTTGTGACATACATATACCAGCATGAAACGCCTTTCTCGTGTCTTCGGCAATGGGCCGAAGCCTGTCCCTATTCAGTCAGAGCCAGCAGTCACTGCGCCGGAAAAGCCCAAGCAAATTGTCGAAGACCGTGCTATCGATGATGGTCGCCCTTTGCGAGTCGTTGTTATTGGAGCTGGCATTTCCGGAATACTTAGTTGTATTCGATTTAGGCAAAGAATCCCAAATGTTGAAGTCTGCATATATGACAAAAATCCGGATATAGGGGGCACTTGGTTTGAAAATCGATACCCCGGCTGTGCATGCGGTGAGTATTCATTTTATGGGATGAAAAATGGTTAGGTGAATCAAGTACTCAATCATTTGGTTTCATCAGATATTCCGGCGCACACGTATCAAGCAACGTTCGAACCGAACAAAGAATGGTCCACGTTTTATGCACGGGCTCCAGAAATCCACCAATATTGGAAACATGTTGCGGAGAAGTACGGGTGCATGAAATATATCAAGTTAAGACAAGAGGTCACCTCAGCAACATGGGATGAGAAGAGCTCCAAGTGGAAGCTTGAAGTGAGTGAGACATGATGTGATTATTAGCAGGCAACTAATAAGGGCTTTAGATTCAAGACCTGGAGAGCGGCTCCAAGTACACCGACGAAGGCAATGTTGTGATTCAGGGAACTGGTTCGCTGAACAATTGGAAGTGGCCAAATATCCCGGGGCTCCAAGATTTCAAAGGAAAACTGCTGCACAGTGCCCGCTGGGATGAGGAATACGATTATTCAGTAGGTGCAGTTTGTACTTCCGGTTGGGTTGGCGTGACTAATATCCCAGCAGAACCAACGTGTGGCAGTGATCGGCAACGGCTCAAGTGGAATCCAGATTGTTCCCGGAATACTGCCCAAGGTGACGCACATCGACCACTACATTCGTAGTCGAACCTGGGTTTCGCCCACTTTTGCAAGGGAACATATCGAGAAGTATGGGAAAGGAGAGGATAATTGTGAGTTGGCAGTGCGAGCTGGTCAAGTTGCCAGTGGAATTCAAGTTAACCATAGACAGTCACATTTTCACCGGAAAATATTGAAGAATTCAAGAACAATAAAGAAGCATACCAGGAGTTTCGAAAGGGTACGAAAATATTCAAAAGCTGGTAGTCAGATCAGCTAACGCTGCTTAGGGGTGGAACTGGAACTCCAGTCTGTCCACGGGGTTACTCTCAATGGCCATCCAATGCAAGTTGGAGCACATGAAGCCTTTATCGACAACATGAAACAGCGACTGGCCAAAAAGCCGGAACTGATCGACGATCTTATCCCTGCGTTCCCACCCGCGTGTCGGCGCCTTACACCAGGACCCGGATACTTGGAAGCTTTGACAGACGAGAAAGTCGAAATTATCAAGTCTGGAATTGTCAAGGTTGACGAGAAGGGGATCATCACTGCAGATGGGCAACACAGACCGGTAGATGCGATCGTCTGCGCAACCGGGTTCGACACAACATGTACGCCCCGCTTCGCGATTCGGGGCCGTGGCGGAGTTTTGCTCTCTGAACGCTGGAAAGAGACACCGGAGACTTATATCTCAATTGCGACAGATGGATTCCCCAATTATTTCATTTCCCTGGGTCCAAACGCCGCTTTGGGTGAAGGTAACCTTTTACTCCTCATCGAGAAAGAACTGGATTATTTCACAATGTGCGTACAGAAGATGCAGCGTGACAATATTCGGGCTATGGCACCGCGCAGAGATGCTGTTCGTCGGTTTAGAGAATACTGCGATGAGTATTTCAAGGGTACTGTGTTTGGTAGTAAATGCCGCAGTTGGTACAAGGGGGGTACAGAGGAGGGCCGCATTGTGGCTCTCTGGCCTGGTATGTGCAGTCTTTTCTTCCTTTCTTTCCTTCCTTCTTTTCACTTCTACACAGCCTCAAATTTGACGATCCTTAATAATTGATATATTACTTTTCGCTTCTAGGTTCCTCGCTTCATGCTATGAAGGTCTTTGCACATCCCCGATGGGAAGACTTTGACTATGAATATGCCAACGATAACCCATTTGGCTGGCTTGGTGATGGATGGACCGAAAATGAGAAAAACAACAAAATCAACGTGAACTACCTCGATGATGACCAAGTTGACTTTCCGGCCGCAAGTGAAACCTGAGTCTCAAGTTTAAGACATTCTCTAACCCTAAGAAGGGTTGTGGATACAAGTAAATAGAATGGGGTTATAGTGGTTGCCACTGACTTAACTAAAGCTACAAATCAATTGAGAAATCTCTGGTCAATACTGGAATAGAATCAACTTTTTTCTAGCCTGTAATATGTCTGATTTAACCACCATTTACCCCTAGTATATCCAGTATAAACCTGGTCGGATCAAGTCCGGGGGTGGTGATATCATGGTTATACCATACAGTACACACACCGGTATCGCACTAAGTACCCCCACAAACATAATACCCGCACCGGTACTTCCCAACCACTGCAGAAGTGTAATGC
This sequence comes from Penicillium sp. S1701, assembly GCA_023626415.1. Taxonomy (NCBI): domain Eukaryota; kingdom Fungi; phylum Ascomycota; class Eurotiomycetes; order Eurotiales; family Aspergillaceae; genus Penicillium; species Penicillium sp. S1701. The sequence goes on from JAMAGY010000069.1 coordinate 62,649, forward strand.
CCATACCCGACCCCCTCAATCCTCCAAATGTCAATCACTCCTCCACGAATCCTCCAACTTCCTCCACCAGGAATATCTCCTCTTCTCCCCGATGGACCACCATGAAACCCGCCGACAAGCACTTTCGCTGCACAGTCTGTCAGCGGGGCTTCACACGCATTGATCACTTGAAGCGACATCACCTGCGCCGTTACGTTCCCGCATAACTGAACCCCGACTTCGGCATGAGCTAACGTGGAGCAGATTCCGGCCAGAAGCCCTACTCGTGCATTTTCTGTAATGAGGCCTTTGCGCGATGGTACGTACACTCTCAACTCCCCGAGGATCCGACTTTTGTTCTCTAACACCATGAAGCGATAATCTACGCGACCATTATACGGATTGTGCCCAACGTGGGGATCGCAAAATCCCCGAGACTGGTCAGAGGGGCCGTAGGCGACATGCATGCCAATCAGTGAGCTCCCTCAACTATGATTACCCTGTATCTGGACTAACCGATGAACCTGTCATGACAAAGTGTACCTCGATGAAGCTCCGTTGTGATGGCGCAAGTCCCTGCGGCTCCTGTGTGAAGAGGAATCTCGATTGCAACAACGAACGACTCCTACAAGCTGAAAATCCCGATATAGACGATGGCGCGACGCGACAAGCTGTGAATACAACGATAGAACCCCCCTCGACCTTCGGATCTCCTTCGACCAAACCTGAAGTCTACGGTCAGCCTTCGGACCGCGGATCGATCAAGTTTCTCCTGAATGGCGGTACCGATAGCTTCACCGAACAGTTTCGACTTCCGCCGCGCGAGGATCGTGCCCGGGGTACGGAATTTCACAATCAGGTCGAGATATGCGAGGCTGTAGGAGGAGTTTTCCCGTACGACGTGCAAGACAACCAATCGCAATACTCATCCCCAGTTGTTGGTGCAGATCCCACATCCCTTCAATTCTTCCACGACACCTTCCTGGACTTCTTCAATGGGCCCTTCACAGATAACCAGAAGTCTCTGGGGGATCAATATGCCGGCCAAGTCGCATTCCAAGCTGCTGCTGCAGGACAAGATCCCAATGTGGCCATCCAGTCAGATCCCGCAATCTTCGAACCGGAACAACCATTTGCTATGGCTCTAGTTCAATCTATCTTAGCGCGGGCCTGGACCGTACCACTGGACCCTAAATCACAGGAAGAGATATCTTCAGGTCTCAGTTTCTTGCTCACAACGGCACGTATACGCAAATTTCTGTCGCTCTATTTCCGATATTGGCAGAAGAACTGCTCCATCTTTCATGTCCCATCATTTGACCCGGAGACGACTTCACTACCCCTTCTTGCCGCCGTGACCTTCATGGGAGCTATGTATAGCTCAGATCCGCGGGAAGCATATATCGCAAAACGAGTATTGGATTTCGCAGAGTTGTTCGTGTTTTCCAGTCCAGTGTTCTCCCCAGAGAGCGAGGTAGCCTCTGTTTTCTCTGGTAACACGACATCAGATGAACCGGAGGACGACTGGGTCAAGTTCCAGAACTTCCTCGCTGGATTAATCATCACCATTGTTCAGTACTGGGCAGGGAGCCGTGTATCCCGAAATCGGGCAATGGAAAACCGATTTAGCGAAATCATCAAAGTAGCCCGACGTCTTGACCTTGTCAAATGCCGCCATCAGCCCCACGAGGAACTGCAGGAGCATCTCTGGATCCAAACCGAATGCAGGATTCGGTACGTATCTCTGTCTTTCGAGGTTTAAGCCCCTGTTAATCAATGGATTATAGCTCTATTGCCGTCATCTCTCTTTTGGATTGTGCCTTCTTCTTTTATCAAAACTACCCTTGTCGTCTAACCCACACAGAAATGGAATGTGAGCTTCCATGCGAGGAGTCTCTGTTTCAAGTCGAGCATCCGTTCTCCGACCCCAATTTCCAGTTCAGTCGCGAACTTACCATTTACACGGCCTTTCAAAGGCTCTTTGAGCCTGTCAAACAAGAATTATCAAGCCAGAACACTCTTAGCAACATGAGGCTGACTGTCTTGGATACTTTCATCCTGATTCATGGTACCCACAGACTTTCTCTCCTGTTTGCCGACTCCCACTGACAAACATCGCAGTGTTATACGCATTTATCAATACTCACATGTCATTGATTGGGCTCTTGAAACGACAAAATCCTGCCATGCTGGCTTCACAAGCCAAACGCCATCCGGATGGAAGTAAGAGCATGATTCCGGAGGACTCTCTATTGACATCGATTCGCACAGCTCTGAACCGGTGGCGCGACTATTGGATCGCCCTTCGCAGCCAGGCGTCTAATGATGAGTGGGCGTCTATGGGATTCTACAAAAACGGATATAACTTCTGGCTTGTCTCACAGCTCCTCATCACGAACAAGGATGCTGTTGATGTCATTTTGCAAATGGAGGTTCATTGCGAGGATAAACTCGAGAAGCTGAACGTCTTGCTGAAAGACGAGCAGGACTAGCTGGAACTTGTCTCGCTATGTGAAAAACTGGGGTAGGCGTTGAATTTGCTTACTATTCTGCCTTTTAGAGTTTGCACTGGTTGGCAAAGCTAGCGACTGGCGTTGATGACATTTTTTGATATCCCCGTTTGTTAATATCTTAATCTTCTCTGTTCCATCTATTATGAAACCAGCGTTAGATATACAAAACGCAAGGCGTGAATCCGGAAGCGCTGTGTTAACCCTCCTACTAACCTCGCTTTCTTCCTGATAATGAAAATCCACGAAATTTCAAGTTGATATCATTCCTCTATTCTTATGAAACCACACCAATTTAGGCATATCCTAGATTCCAGAAATTCTCGATATTCTTCTCGGTATCTTCATCCACGTACGGGGGTGGCTCTGCAAATGTGACATGCTCGCCATGCAATTCCGCAATTCTCCCAGTCAGTGACGGATCGTCAACAAACCTTGCGACGGCATCTGTCGCGGTAGACATAGGCGTAAGGACCATAGACTTGAAGAGTTCAGAGCTCGGTGCAATGTTTGTTTCTGTCCTCGGTTAGTCGATGTGAAGACATGATGTGCTCTAAACTTACCAATAACAGCAGGTGCCAGCGCATTAATTCGAATGCTTTTTGCTGCAAGTGATCTCGAAAGCGATCGAACAAGTCCAACTACACCGTGCTTGGTCATCGAATATAGAGGCGCCATGGGGAATGGATAAACCCCCGCATTCGAAGCCGTGCACACAATAAGACCTCGGGAAGTGCCGTTTATTTCATTCTTAGCGATATAATGGATCCCAATCTGTATCGCTATTGAAAAAGGTCAGCTTTGATATTCACCTACAGCCGCGAGTGAGAACGTACAATAGATACAGCCAATTAAATTGACATTCAAAGTCGCAAGGTCAGGTTTGGTAGGTCCTCTACTTTTGCCCTCGGCGGGTAGCAAACTGCCCCTTTCCGTGATACCTGCATTTGCAAAGACGACATCAATTCGACCTTGCTCGTTGTATATCTTTTCAAATACTGCGGCTTGGCTCTCCCAGGAAGACACGTCGCATTCTTCGAACGACACGCTCGCGGAGGGGAATTCAGAACGAAGTTGTTTCAAGGTCTGCGCGCCGGTGATTGCATTAATGTCCAAGATTGTTATATGTGTATTTTCCTGTACAATGAAGTGCTTCGTTATCCCCAGGCCAATCCCGGAAGCACCCCCTAGTGAAAAAAGTCAGCACGATTGCCAGCGAAGCTAAACATTTTGACTTGGATTGTTTGTCTTTCCTACCTGTAACAACAATGCTTGTCTGAGGCGGCTTCATTCTGACTGCTAAAAACTTTCCACGAAATCCCAGGTACACCTGGTCTTTTTTTGGCTGAACTAATTCCGCACTCGGGAATCGCCCTCGCTTCCTCGTTTCGTAACCCCTCTTTGCTCCGCTCCCCACACTTTATAGTGGAGCCGGGGGATTTCCGGTATTGATGAAGCTTAAACTACCTTTCAGGATAGCATATCTTTATTAGTACTGAATCCGTTAATGTGTCGGCTGTATCTGTACTTCCGATATCCGACACACTAAATGTACTTTTACTAAACTTTGTTTCCCTTTTGGTCGACGTTTCGGATATATACTTGGGTATGTATCTGAGGTAGTGGCGTTACATAGCTCAACACCCCCGCACGCAGGCTGGCCTTGGGACTCAACTTGAACTGGTGTTGACTATGAACTAGGAGATGTTGGAGAACACTTTCAACAACACACAACTTCATTGTCGCATGAGCTCTGGAATTATTTACGTTGTCCTCCAGGGCTTGCAGACATCATGATATGAAGCGCTCGAGGAATATGATGACACTTGAAATCCATAATATTCGCGGATATATACAGGGATTCAGACGCACGGCTAGCCAGTGAAAGCAACGAAATGATCTACAGTAAATTGTTAGCAATCATTACCGAGGATCGTGCCGGCTGTCATTCTGACCATAATTGCCGAGAATTTACAGCACGGACAGCTGATAAATAATCTGTCATCAATTTGACATACTAAACTCAGGAAAGACAATTGATCTTCGGTAAACCTTCTAATGACCATAAATCTGCAATCTGACAAGGGATCCGATATTCCTGAATACATATACCCACCCCAGAGTGACCCATATGTGGCGAAATGGAGTATCCACTCAACACTCAATTTAGTCAATCCTGGTTTGGTTTTCGCATTTCACCTGTTTTTGATTATCTCTCGAATCGGCGAAACCCCGTGGGGGACCCCGGATTTCACAGACCTAGTGGGTTCTCCATGATGGGGCCTTGCAGCCCCATATTCTCTCAAAGATTAGAGGTAATGATCATTATGCGCGATCAAAATCTATGAGAACAGATGAGAAATTCAGTAAAAGCCACTTCGTATTGGATTACAAGTGGGATGATTAGTTAGATCTCCTGAATAATACTGTCATGGAATATCCATAAATGTGTTGAGTATATTTATGATCTGGCCTCGAACCCGATTGTTGTAATATCTGCTCGAAGGCTACTACTAAACCTGAGAATTGTTACTAGTCGTACTAGTACTAAGGCATTGAAAATCGAGCGATAGGTTAGCACTGAAGACCGGAAAGACCAGGAGCATTGGTGCCATCTGGCTTGCTCATCTGCACTGTTTCAAATTCCCCCCCTCTATTTTCTCATTGACGTCAGGGGGATATTCAGTTCATACTCCAAATATTTAGAGTCCGTGATCCTTGAAATATTTGAGATTGCCTCTATTGACAGACGACAAAATGCCACTCGGTATTTTGGATGACAACAAATTGGAGCACATTCCCGGCACTGCGCCGCTGAATGGACTACACAATGCCGACACTTACTCGGGCGTAGACCCAGCAGTCCTCAAACGAGATGCAACTGGACAAATTGTACTCGTTCCGCAGCCATCTGATTCTCCAAAGGACCCTTACAACTGGTCACGTCGGAAGAAGGAACTCTTTACTATCGCCTACGGGTGGGGATGCGGGTGTGTCGGAGGTAAGTTAAAACTGCTACAGCACACAGAACTTCAAGGTCTAACTCTGTTCTATCTCCAGCGGTCGGTCCACTTCTCGGAGGCGCCTTCGTTCCACTCGCTGCGGAGTTCGGCGTCTCTCTGTCCACGTTCGTCTCGGCTGTTCAAGGGGGCACGATCGCAGCAATTGCAGTCGGAAGCCTTATATTCAATTCTCTAGCTGTTAAATATGGAAAACGACCAGTGTATCTGGGAACCACAGTTGGTCTGATGGTTTCCTGTTTTTGGGCGGCTGAGGCAAAGGGCTTTCACTCCTTTGTAGCTGCTAGAGTGTTTTGTGGACTCTGTATGGCACCGATGGAGGCCTTGGTTCCCGCGTCAATTGCGGATATTTGGTATGCTCCTTATCTTCCATATTGGATTCTTTTTTCCTTACGATCTATCATAGGTTCGTACACGAAAGAGGTTTCCGAACCGCTGTATTCAATCTTGGAGTGCTCGGGGGAATCAACTTGGCAGTCCCTATCGGTAATGCGGATTCTATTGCCGTTCCACTGGAGGTGATTTCGCTAACTATTCAAAGCTGCCGCCATTATTGAATATGGTTCTTATCGGATAGCATTGCACGCAATGGGAGGTGCATTTGCCCTGACTCTGATCATGGTATTTTTCTGGATGCCGGAGAGTGCATATAATAGACAGGCTTTAAATATCGACACGGGAGAGACAAGTGTAAGTATACTCTCCACGTATAACTGATATCATTGCTTATTGGTCCTCTTTAGGTAATGACCGAAGGCAAAGAAACGCTGGAACAGCTTGAACATACACCTACCACCGGATCTACACCAAGTGATACCCCACAATCCTGGGTGAAACAGCTACAGCCTTACGGTGGCTACGTGAATCATGTCTCGTTCTGGAATACTCTCATTCGACCTTTTTATCTTATCGCTTCGCCGGCCGTCCTCTGGGCTGTTCTTCTATTCACGACTTGCATCTCGTGGTTAGTAGGAATTTCACTCACATTGTCACAGATTTTCTCTGCGCCGCCATATAACTTTTCAGTCGTTGGGGTTGGTGCGACAAATTTATCTTCATTCGTCGCATCAGTTTTGGGAACTTTGACTGCTGGCCCGTTGATTGACGGCCTGGTCACTAAGATGTCGAAGCTGAATGGAGGGATATTTGGTATGCCACCGATTTATTGTGCTTCCTCGCTCAAACACGACTAATCCAGATACAGAGCCAGAGTTTCGGCTGCCAATTATGGTGACATATCTCATATTCACCTCAACAGGATTTTTCGCTTGGGGTCAATCTTCATACGCTCAGGACCCTTGGCCAGTGCCTGTAATCGTATGTCTGGGGCTGATTAACTTTGGCGTTCAGCTTGGTACTACTGGTGTTGTGACCTATGTGGTTGATTGTCATCGTGAAAAGGCCGGGGAGGCGTTTGCGACCATGAACTTCATCAAGAACCTCTTTGCATTCGGGCTATCATTTTACATCAATGGCTGGATCGACAACCAAGGGGTCCGGAATTGTTTCTTCGCAATTGGTGGGATTACCATGGGCATGACTCTACTCACCGTCCCAATGTAAGTATCCTTCATTTTCCAGTGATGGAAACAAAAGCTGAAAGGTCTACTAGGTACATGTTCGGAAAGCGAGCTAGAAGTTGGACTAAGCGACACGGAATTGCCGATCGGCTGTAAGAAGCACGGTTTCTTGGCAGAATAGAATCAAATGAACGAAAATGCGATTTCTAAGTGATGCTATGATATTTGTGATCAGGTTGTTTAAGTACAGTCGTCCATAGCTCATAGTGTCACACGGAATTTGAAAAGGTCCTTTTCAACAATTTCATCTTGCTTGCTCTCCAGCTTTTCCAAGTCCCAGTTACTCGACACAAATCTCCCATTAAGCCATTCTCTTCTTTCCTTCGCTAGCCAGATAATTGTATCAGCGGGTAGTGCTGGCGTATCCACTAGCGAAAAATGATATATCTCGGGGAAGTTCCCGGCCATATCAGTCTTGACGCCCCCGGGATGCAGCGATATAGCGATAAGTCCATCATTCTCATGTTCACGCGCCAGAAATTCATTGAACCGGACGTTGGCGAAGCGAGAGGTCCCGTAAGAAGATGATCCCTGTGCTAATAGGTGGGCACCGATGGAGGAAAGGTTGATAACAACTTTGGTGTCTGACTTCAGAACGAACGGGAGGAAATAATGGGAACAAAGAAATGTCCCCTTGACGTTAACTTCCCATCCCTTCCACCACTCGAGGGGGTCTGACTCGACAACAGTCTTGTATTCAGGCAGATATCCTGCATTGTTGACGAGGATATCGAGGCTTCCCCCGAATTCTGTCTCGAACTGTCGCGCAGCTTCTTTGACAGACTCATCCGAGGTAACATCCATATTCAATAACAAGACACGAGGAGGTTCAAGGCCGGAGCGGGATGCCTCCTCTTCGATTTCCTTCCTCACCCCATCAAGTGAAGATCGACCAGCGACAGCAATCTGACTACATCCTGCCTTGGCGCAACGGACAGCGGTGGCACGGCCAATTCCCCTCGAAGCCCCAGTAATGAGGATTGATTTTCCAGCAAGGTCTGTGCCGGTGGGTGTGATGAATGGATATGTATCATGCCGATTCTCAACAAATGCAGCGAGCTCGAGGCCATTGGTTGGTCTGATGATATCCATAATATCCGCCATTGCGACTTGGAAAGGTGCTTTGATGATGAGGGAGAATGAGATGCGATGGGTTCAAGTTGGTTTTTGAAGGATTTTCTTGAACTCTGAGTCTTTGTTTAATTCAAGCTATTCTGTGATTGCACTTGTAACAAGAGCAACTGTTCGACATCTTTATATCTTTATCTTCGAATCCTTCAAGTTCACATTTGCTGATAATATCAAAGATCGGATATAGTTCGTTAAGACCGATCCCTCATATCGCCGATTATTTCCGGGCCAAACAAGCATTTTAGACGACACTATTTATGTACACAACCCGAATTGCCTTCTGAGGAAAAGTGGATACTATTCACAGGCCCTAAAATATACGAGCTGGAATGACGTCATTCACCACCTGGGCATGGGGCGAAAGGATCAAAAGGATCGAGATGAATTTCATAACTAACCTTGATAAGTTAGATGTCTGCCTCAATGTGGCAAATCCTTATGCTTCATTACTGTACACTTTGAAATCTTCAAACCCAATATGGTTATCCATAGATATTAAGTTATCGAGGGAAGAAACTCAATGAAATATGGCTCTCGATTCTATCTACATCGGCGCTCAGTTAGGACCACAAACGAAAATCTACTCAAGGACCGGAATGAATGAAAGCACCCCAGAGCATTGGGTGGATGTCCTTCCGTCTCATCACACCAATTGCTTCGTGTAGGGCATAAGGAGTCTGGTCGAATTTTAACCCATTTTGCTCGTCCTTCTTCAAGTTGGCATAGAAAAGCCCAGAGAGCTCTGATGAAATAACATCAGACACCTTCCACAACGTGGAAATCACATGCGAAACTCCGGCTATGTGAAATCCGCCCGCGATATGAATACCTTCGTCGCGTAAGAAAACATCCTTACTTGCCCCAGATTCACACGCGGAAAGATAAACCAACTCGCAGTTCTTAAGGTCGAGGTTAAGCAGTGTTCGAACCGAAAGGGGGCTTGATTTGGACTGCCAGTCCTGTAGCATCAGAGCACTGCGAGAAGGGTCTTGCTTGTCGGCCCGGGCATGACAGGCAAAATGAAGAATTGATGTATCCGGCGAGATATTTGATTTCACGGTGGGTGTGTCGGGGTGCATCAGGACTTTGACATCAAGACAAGCAGAAAGGCTATTTTCAATCGCATCAATCTCAGGCTCGACGTCCAGGTTTCCTTCTGACCCTAAACCAGGAGTCTGCACCATAGCTGTAACTAGCGCTTGTGGATTCAAACGAGGCGGTGATCTTTCACGACGGGAAGCTCCATGTCTGATATATGCGAGGGCCTTCAATGAGTTAGTATACGATGAGACGACAAGATCGTGCACGCATTTTGGATCTTCGGTATTTGAGGATGTCTGGTCGCCAAAGTCCCCGGCAGCATGAATTGGAAGAATGCTCATCCACCCAGCGGAAACCCAGACTATTCTGGGTTTGTCAAATTGATCTCGTTCATATGCCTTCCAGTCAATCTTAGCAAGAATTGGTTTTGCAGCTGCTACCCATAGCCACTTCATGATAGTTTCATACTCGGATAGCGCTTTTGGCTGATCCTCTTCCTTGCCGAGCATGTATTGTGCAACCGCAAACCGAAGCGAATATGACTTCACATCCTCCATTTTCAACGCAGGGAGAGGGACATGGTGGATCTCTTGCGAGGTCAGTATGATAGCGTCACTCCTGTATTTGCTGGCGTTGATGAAGACGATAGGTGCATCGTTCGCGTAGGCTTGAACATCCGTAGGAATGTCAGGAGCCTTTAAGAACGAGCTGAAACCAGGCAGTGACCGAATTTCCTCGAGAACTTGGCGATATGCATTGGCGTCGCTATGACTTTCGAGTCTTTTTTCATCCTTCTGGCTTAAAAGCGTAAGTCTATCGCCATTAGACGGGTCCGTAGAGCTGGACTTTTCAAAAATTCGTTGCTGAAGTGTACGGAATCGCTTGACCAAATCTGGCTTTTCATTTTCAAGTGCATCAAGGTCGGTCGGGCGACCCTGGATAAGATCCCAAATGAAAGCCCTCCCAGATTCCAGACGATCAATTGCTGTGCTAGCAGCGTCTCCCGCACTGAGTGAAAGAGAAGCGACGGCGCTTGGGATATATTGATATTCCCTCACGAACTTCAGTTGTGCCAATCGGTTTTCATGCATCAGGACAGCTTCTGGTAGCAGCTCTAACGATATCAAAATATTATCTCGAGCTCGAGCTGGATCCAGTATCACATCGTTCGCTATCTTGGCTGCTATTGAGGCAACATGGATGCGGTCTGGTATTGGGCGAGTGGCCATGCGTGCAAGGCATTCGTACTTTTCGAGTGCTTTGCGGGCGTCTTCGGCTGGGCTAGAGCCTATTTGTTTGTTGAATCTTTCATAAAGTTGACCCGCGTGTCCTTGCATTATTCTTCCGTAGAGAGATCCACTCCCTGTTACCGTTCTGGAGGCGTCTTCGAATGTTCTTTCGGCATCTTCAAAATCGGGAAGACTTCCCGTGGATTTAGCAATGGTACTGAGGGCAGTAGCTTTGTTGAGCAGCAATATACCCCGTATGGAAGATGAAGGTTTACTTTCCAGCTCAATGGCCTTGTCATAATTCCGCGTTGCATTTTCCAGATCGGCTAGCTTTCCTGTCACCTTGTATGAATTTTGGTAAGCATCGCCTATGAGAGTAGCAAGTCCAGTTTTCAAATCGTCGGGTAATTGAATCGGTCCTTCTAGTGCAGAAGTAGCTATTTTTTGGGCCTCTTTCAGATCTCTGATATCCTTTTTGACCTCAAAGCGAAGTTGTAAAGCGTAATTGAGGTTGGCCGCACGCTTTGCATACCGGGGGCTTTGGTTGTCAATCTGGGAGAGACTTCTTTTGTAGTATTTCACTGCAGATTCAATATCCGTATCCGATCTCCAGTGAAGAAATCTCTGAACTATAACAGAACCAAGAGCAGCACTGATCATGAAGACATCACGATGTTGATCACCTCCATTGACGCCCTCTAGCTGAAGAAGCGCTTCCTTGTATGCGTCTATGGCTTTCTCCAAGTGTTCGGGCCACCCTTCGTGCGTAAATAGAATCACGTAGGCATTTCCGAGATCATTTAGGGTGAGTGGCCGCGAAGAAAAGTCTTTCGGCATGAGCTGGGTTGTCATCTGGAATGCCATGCAGGTCTTCTGAAGGAGTTCTAGGTTCGGCATGGTGTCGTACATTTTCCGACTTATTTTGGCAATCACCCATGAGCAACAGGCCTGGCTAACGGTATCCCCTTGTCGACATTTGGAAAATGCTGTTGTGCCTGCGGCCGTAGCTTCCATAAGATCTTGGGGGCGGCTGAAAAGCTCATACCGCTCTATCAAGGCCAGACCGAGCAAACGATAGCGGGTTACTAGATCATCACTATTTTGATCGTGGGTGGCTTTCTGTGCGTACTCGATGGCTTTTTCAATGTGATGAGAGTCCCCATTCAGTTCATAAAGGCTATAATGGATGGAAGCGCAACAGAAAAAGGCCAGTCCAGAATCTCGCTCATCTGCTCGCGAGGCTTCAGCTGCATCCTCGATGACAGCTACTGCCTCTTGAAGAAACCTCTGTGCTGAACCTTGCTGCGAAGCCTTTTCTGCTTCCATCTGAAGGGCCTGTGCGAGGCGGACCCTGAGTTTAATGGCGTCGGGGTGGGCTTCAATAGCCTGTCGCCATACACAATGCGCAGCATCATTTGGATCTGTGTGGCCAAGCATCTTTGCGTTCATGTGCTCTACACTAGCAAGTTCATTCATGAACAGCTCCCAGTGCTGGTCGTCTAGCGCTTCGTAGGTGATGGCCTTTTTTAGCAGTGAAGATGCTTTCATAATATCATCCGCCTTTTTTGTCATAGAGAAACGTTCCTTGTAAGGCAACGAAGCATTGCGATGAATCATCCCGTATGGAAGATGTGGTTTGGATGAAAGACCTGGATGTGCCTCACACACCTCGATTGCCTGCTCATGAATCACGATGGACTCGGCCAGCTGTGCTTCTCTCTCCTGGTCATCTCCAGATAAAGTAAGATATAAGAAATCGCCCCTGTTAGAAAGATGTCGGGCGCGCATTGGGATCTCGCCCGTGAGTTCAATGGCTTTGTCAAAATATTCTCGTGCCTTTTCTTTATCAGTGGCTTGCTGACCTTGTCGGTAGCGCTCCAGATACATGACAGCAACATCACATGCCCATTCACGAAGTACCTCGTCGGTTTCCTGGGCAGATTCCATCGCGAGATCGTAATGCCTGATTGCTTTGTCCAGGTCCGTGCTTTTCTTCTCCTGTTCCCATTTCCGTTGGTAAAGGGCACCCATGTGGTGGTTTGACTTGCCTCGGCCTGGATGTTCAGCCGGGACATATCGAAGAGATAAAGCCTCCAAGGCGAAGGCCATGGACAGGTCGGAGACGTTCTCATTTTTCCGGTGTCTAGTAAAAGCCAGTTCCGACTGTATATGGCAGAGGCCAGGCCGATCGGGGTGATCACCCGCATGTTGAATAGCACAGATTAGAGCTTTCGCATTATGCGGCAGTGCTCGAAGATAGTTTGGATCATCGAAAAAGTCGCCCGGCGTGAGGTCTTCCGTGATTCGCCGATCTCGAGAAAACGACTCATTAGTAGCGTTTAGCGTAGATTCAGGAATTGTGGGCTGAGGAGAGTCGGTCGCCATGATCGAAAGTAAACAAGCGCAGTTGCCAATATATAAAAGTCCCAGTGTCGAGTATTACTCGTTTCGTTTGGAGTAGGACTTCAAATTATTTTAATCAGAGCAATAACTCGCCTGGGGCATCTAAGGTTGAAGGAGCGGAAAGCTCGTGTTCTCTGCCAAGCTTGCTGATGTTCCAATGGGCAACCTCTTGGGCTAAATATAAACAACGCCTCACTTTTCTCGCTTATTTCTTCCAAATTCACTTCAAGGACCGTCATCTGTGATACTACTAACAATTCCAGTTTCTTGACAAGCGGATAGCCTGAGGATTGCATCAGAGAAGCAGGCTATTCCTAAACTGCAAAAAAAGCTGCCAGATTGAGGGCATACCCCACATTGGTAAACCTGAAAGCAATACAGCAACCTTATATTTCTGAGAGCTTCTATGAAGGCTTAAGCATCTGGTTAGGCATCCTGCAAACACCATGCAGGTATATCTAGATAGCTTCTTTCATCCATAGGCCTGAATGAACTTAGGTATCCTTCCTCATCTCCGCTACGTGCTTCTAGATGCCCGTAGCTTCTACCTGGTAGCATATCTCCAGGGCTCCACATGAGCTTTTTCTTTTTTTCCTTTTTTTATATAGGAAAAAGCAAGTCAATTTTCAGGAGTATATATTATCTACACACTTCAAAGCAGACACTGTCACACGGCCTGCTACCGATATAAAAGACATCAGAGATACAATAGCACAACCTGAAAGAGATTAAGCTTATAGAAAGTGACTAAGAGCAGATGGAAGCTATTTGCATATGGCCGCGGGTCACATAACATGCCTGCCTATTCGGGTAACCACGCAGGTCCTATTCAACTGCCCTAGTTGCACCTTCCTCCAAGGTTTGGTCGTAAGGGTTGCCCTTTCCTTGCCCACTTCATCCCTCCAACTCTCTCGACCTCGTGCGGTCGAAAGGTTTACACTGTTAAACACCCTTCATGTAACAGAGCATGGTGCTCAAGGCGACTATTTCGCTTACTTTCCCTTGCTTGACCACTTCCTATGGCTCGAAGATCCACATATTCATTTGTTCAGAACACGAAGTTTGGTAAATGTGGCTGGGAAGGTATGTAGGATCAGTACCCACTGCCTGCTGCGACAGCTACTCACGGTTCTCAATTGCAAGGCTAGACCTCTGCCTCAGAGATCCACAAAAAACCTTACTTGATGGTTCGGGTTATACGTTAATACGGCTCGACCGAGATTCTTTTCAAAGGAAGCACCTCCGAAGATTCCGTTCTCGACATGAGCAAAAGGCCGAATCAAGCAGTTCCTTGCGCTGCCTCAGAGCCAACAACCCTGTATGTCTAAATTTATCCGATTGCGGTGCTGAATATGTCCACTAATGGAGAAATAGCTCTACTGTCAAAGTTGCAAAAGCCAAGGCCATGCTCTTGCAAACTGTCGGATTCTCGCGATAGATACCAAGATGTTCCGCCACCTGGCCGCCTCAGGGCCTGTCATTTACTTCTGACGTCAGTGAGGCTCAAAGACTTGATGAAGGATTCAATCCAGTACAACCCCAACCGGGTGCAGAAGAAGACCGTCCGCGGCACCTGAGATGGGAGCAAGAATAAGTCTGCTCTTTCTTTCCAACACCCATGAAGATAGGAAGCTAATAATCTCTTGTGGAAGTCGAGAAGCAAAAAGTTAGTAAAGATTATCCCACGCAAGATTCTAACCGCGGAGTTCAGCTAAAAATTTGCTAATATTATTTTACTCAACAGGCCCCGACATTCGCGATATGTAGTCGCCGCCGTGGCCGCTGTGCTCCAAGACGAGCTCGGACCAAGGTCAAATAACCACCGAACCAAACACCCCACTCCTTCTCAAGGTTAAAGAACTACTTGATCGTGACCCAATCCCACCATAAACCGATCCAGAGATCCCGGTGTCCGACCTCGATCGAATTACAAGTGCGGTATGGCGGGCACGGACATTGGCTGACAGCTCGGGGACTGTGTGACGATGTACCCATATCCAAGTCAGGGCCAGATAAAGTTGTCAAATTAGGTCTCCCCAATTGGACTAAGGCCTACGCCCGCAAATACTGGGAGGACTTCGCCGACTGTCATTGTGTTAACTGATGAACTCAGACGAATCGTCAGAAACAAGCATCAGCCGCCACCGAAATCATCGTTTGTTTTCTACCTCCCTAGATCACATCAAGAAGTATCCCACAAAGGAAACCCACAATCCGGTCTTTATCGGAGCTTTCTCGAATATCCGGGAATAGCAATACCGGATAAATCCCGTACTACCAGTACTAGCACAATCTCTGTTCGATCGCAGTTCTGGATGTCACGCCCCATCTCCTTCCGTCCTCGTGAGGAAGCTGCTCTTACTGTTGTCCCCGTCGAGGCTGGCCCACCCAGTGGTAAGTGAAGACTGACATCCACTCTTGAATTGTTTGCCTTCCAGGATATACGCCGATACAGCCTAGTGTCCACCGTGGACTTGACCACGCTGTCTCCTGCCGTGCGTGAGGCGGTCTTCGGGCAGTGGTTGCACTGTTGCGGTAGGAGCCTCGGAGGCGAGGTAGTGAGGAAAGGAGGAAGACGACGACGGCGAAGAAAGATGAGAAGAGAAGATCCGTTAATCTTTTTTTATTATCATACTTCGGGGCGTGAAGTTATTGTTCTTGTTCTCTTTCTGTAAATAATGATGGAGATTATTATGGGCATTGCCCCATCACAACCCACCCGCTGCAAATGACAGCTCTCGAGACAGTAGTCTGGACGTAAAATATCGGAAACGTATTTGTCGTAACATGATGGTTCATGCATGGAGGAGTTCTATGGAATGAGCTTAGTGCGTTTAGGTCTAGCACAGCGAGCTGGTCAAAACACGCAGGAGAAAGCTGCCGTGATTAGTCTCAATGGCCATATATTTACTGCGTGTTTGGGCAAAAGGTTTACTGCCAATTCTCAGAAAGTAATAGCGTGTGTTCCACGGTTTTCCATACATCTAGCCTGGTATTCAGGCAATAAGGCTGCAAAATGTCATTGCCGCTTGACACCGCAGATTAGAGAAAGCAAACAAATTGTCTGAATCATATACTTTTCGGCCTCTTGTTTCAAAATTCATGTTGGATAAGGAAAATTGGGTTGGTTTCTAGTTGATTCTAGCTAATTCTAAGCTTTGACGAGGTATGTAGTGATAACGACGAGTGTAGGTACAATCGTGACTTCAAGGAAACTTGAATGTAGAGTCCGCGAGTCTCAGACAAACTATATATTGAAAATGGGAATGCGCTGTGGCAGTCTGTCAAGCAGACGGGTCGAGAGCGAGAACAACACCAACACCAGTCCTAGTAGGCTTCAGCCATCGTAGGGTAGTGGTGTCAATGAGCAATAACAGGAAATAGCCGAAGAGAGGACACCTCTATGCAACGGGGAACGAGTTCGGAAGATATGTGAAGTGTGTTATTCGTGTACGTAGGACGAACGAGTACTATCTAACTTATAGAAGCCTCAGATATCAGGCTTCCACATACTCATCACCTATTTCCCCACTACAATATATATATCTTGTTGCTACTAAGTATCTTAGCAGATCCAAGGTTTCTCACCGGGCACTTTTACCGAAGAAAATGCTAGAAAAGTCTATCCTGAATCTCCGTGACTAGATTTCCAATATCCCATAGATCTAATATCGGAGTGAATGGGTAAAGCGGTTATAACGGGCCGGCTGACTCAACTGGCGATTGTCGGAGTTTAATGTTTGGTGGTTGCTCGCGGGGAAGGCGGGACCCTCTCCCCACACCTTCCTCGGTCTCTCTTTATTGCCCCGAGCCTCGGGCTGCTTTCTCCATCTTCTCTTCTTAACTTCTTCTCCTCTCCTCTACACACCTTCTCCCACTTGCATCATTGATATCCCTCGCCCACTCGATATCAGTCATGCTGCGCACATTATCCCGACGAGTCCCCCGCCAGCTTCCACAGCTCCCCCAAGCAACCGCGCCATCTCGCCTGGCCCTCCGCGCCTTCACATGCGGTTACCCTCGGATGTCTCTGCCACCCGTTCAACCCCCAGTGTCAACAACACTGCCGTCCGATTCATACCAGCTCCTTTCCACGGAAAACAAGGCCGGCGCCGCAGAGGATGCGCTTTACGAACAACAAGTGCGCGATGTGCAGAAATGGTGGAGCTCTCCCCGGTACGAGGGTATCAAGCGGCCCTATTCGGCTGAGGATGTAGTGAGCAAGCGTGGATCGCTTCAGCAGACCTATCCGAGCTCTCTCATGGCACGGAAATTGTTCAATCTGTTGAATGAGCGTGCTGCCGCTGGAGAGCCGGTACATACCAGTGAGTTGGAACCTCTTGAAGTCATCTGTTCGACAGATTGGATGAACTAACGGTGATGCATACGACAGTGGGTGCAATTGACCCTGTGCAGATGACCCAACAAGCGCCTAACCAGGAGATTCTCTATGTCTCCGGCTGGGCTTGCTCCTCCCTCCTCACTTCGACCAACGAAGTATCTCCCGATTTCGGTGACTACCCTTATAATACCGTCCCGAACCAGGTCCAACGGTTATTCAAGGCGCAGTCGATGCATGATCGGAAGCAATGGGATGCCCGCCGCAAGCTCAGTGCTGATCAGCGCAAGTCCACTCCCTACGTCGACTATATGCGACCGATCGTTGCGGACGGTGACACTGGGTACGTTACATCTATATCGTCGAATAAATGTTAATGCTAATTATGAATATCAATCAGTCACGGTGGTTTGTCGGCTGTTCTCAAGCTTGCGAAGCTGTTCGCTGAGAATGGCGCTGCCGCTGTTCACTTCGAGGATCAGCTACACGGTGGAAAGAAATGCGGTCACCTGGCGGGCAAGGTGCTCGTCCCAATTGGCGAGCACATTAACCGTCTGACCGCCGCGCGATTCCAGTGGGACATGATGGGATGTGAGAACCTGGTCATTGCCCGTACTGACTCAGAGAGCGGTCGGTTGATCAGCAGCGCAATCGACGTGCGGGACCACGAGTTCATTCTTGGTATCACCGCGGAGGTGGAGCCCCTGGCGGAGACCCTCCAGGCGATGGAGCGTGAAGGCGCCTCGCCAGCAGAGATCGATGCATTCGAGCTTGACTGGGTGAAGAAGCACAAGCTAGTGACTCTGGATGAGGGTAAGCATCATTGAATTCCAGTATCTATTCCTTACTAACGATATCCAGCTGTCGATGCCCACCTCGAGGCTGAAGGTGCCCCCCAATCCTCCCGGGACGCCTACAAAAATTACGTCAAGGAGAATCCTGATCTCTCCTTCTCCCGCCGTCGTGCACTTGCCAACGACTACGCCAAGAACCCTGTCGTTTGGTCGTGCGACATCCCCCGAACCCGAGAAGGATTCTACCACTACCGCGCAGGATTCCCCGCCGCGACTAAGCGCGCCAAAGAGTTCGCCCCTTATGCCGACCTGCTCTGGGTTGAAACCGGTGATCCAGACGTTGCAAAGGCTGGTTCGCTTGCTGGTGAAGTGCGTGAAGCATACCCAGGAAAGAAGCTGGTGTATAACCTTAGCCCATCGTTCAACTGGATGGGCCAAGGATTTACCGAGGCGACACTCAAGTCATTTATCTGGGATCTTGCCAAGCATGGGTAAGCTAAAGGACTTTCCCCTCTCCGCTATTGATCAATCAAGCTAATGATTCTAGTTTCGTTCTGCAACTGATCTCACTCGCCGGTCTGCACACCAACGCGACCATCACCACCGAATTGTCCCGCGCGTTCAAGGACGAGGGTATGCTGGCATACGTCCGTCTAATCCAGGCACGCGAGAAAGAACTTGGCGTCGATGTTCTCACCCACCAGAAGTGGAGCGGCGCCCCTTACATGGATGGTATTTTGGGCGCCATCCAGAGCGGAAGCAGCAGCAGCAAGAGTATGGGTGAGGGTAACACCGAAAAGGGTATGCCAATCTTCCGCCTTGTTTCGAAACATTTCTAACCGCTGCTTCAGGTTTCTAATTTAAGTCTATTAAAATATCGTGATCTGTGTTTTGCTTGAAGCGATCGTGATTGCCAACCTGTCTCATTATATCTAGAAGCAATTAGAAATTTTTCTTCCATTGACCACACCCCGCAACTATATCCGAGATCTCTACCAGCGAGAATATTTTATCCCTATCACTGTCGGGGAATCTTGAGGCTCCATCATACGTCCACTAAAGCGCAAGAGCCTTCAAAGCCGGAGGATCATAATCGGCAGCATTCACTATAAAAACAGCATTAGCAGGGCCCTTTCAGACAAGACCACCTGGGCACAAGGCTGAAAATACCAATCGATATCATAATAAAGCCAAATTCATCCGTCTCCTCTAACCGCCTTTCCGCTCTCGCATTCATAACAGCACCCGGTTGAATCCAGCCCAACTCAGCCTGCAAATACAACTTGCCACTCCACCTCCCTAACCACTGAATATACCGAGTATTCCACTCCTGCTCCGTCTGCGCCTGCCAAAGCACCTTCGCCGCTGGCGCAGGCATGAATCCCAGATCCGTACAGTCAAAACAGGGAACCCGATACAAAACCGCATAGGCCCAGTGAAGCAAGTACAGCGATAGGACCGAACGACGCTTTGACGTGACATGAACCCATGCCTCCCAAGTCGGGCGCATTTGGTCCCGCTCCTCCTGTAACCAAAGCCCGTTCTGAACAACGCGGTAGATGAGGAGTTCGACTTTGCGGAAGATCTCGTTGTGGTCGGGTAATATGTTTGATGAATTCGTCGAGGGCGAAATGAGCATTATGGCGTAGATTACGACGGCTTGTAAGATGGCCACAAGCTGTGCTTCATCTAGGGTCTCGGATTGATCCTGGTTCGAGGTTAGTCATGGTCAGTACATTGAGGAAGAGTGTTTGGAGGTAGGAAGGAAAAAGGGAAATATGTACTCGATCGACAAGATTCCCTAACTCATGCAGGATCGTTTTTCGAACGAGATCTTCCGCGCCCTCGCGCGTGCCGTGCCACATCTTCGTTAGGGTTATACATGTTGCCAGTGGAATTGGCAATTTCTTGCCCGGTACCATTTGACTTGTGTGGAATAGTGGTGGTACTTGGAATTCATCGGCTAGCATCTTTGGCCATGTCCGGAGGACTCGGAATATCAGTTCCATGCTGTGTTTCGCTAGTGCGAGCGGGACATTGTCTGCTGGTGGCTGCTGGTGGGCGAAAGGGAGGGAGAATGCTTGGAGTGGCTCTGGGTCTTCTAGTTCTGTTTCGTCATGATTAATCTGGAGGTCTGTTGGTATCTCTAAAGTATTGGGTGTGCAGATCGTGAGACTTTGCGATTGTGTATTGTTCCATGCACCAGGGGAGCAAAATAGGGAATCGAAAAGATTTGCTTCTAGGGTTGTAGCTGTGCGTTGTAGTTGTGTTGCTGAACAAATTTCCTGTAATGAATCATTGACGATTGAATTGTTATTTGATGCTAAAATAGTGCTCTGTGTCGACAATGATTCGTTTTGTTCACTTTGTTCCGTGGCGTAGTCACAGCTCAAGTTACGCAGAGCGCATCTCGAACAGGTTGGTCGTTTCAAGCTGCATCTGGCCTTCTTAGACACACACTGGAGAGATGATCGTTGCCGATTCGATTGTCGATTCGATTGGCTACAGTTGTTTTTCAGATGGCGTACAAGGGATGATTCTCGGTTCCTTAGCAAGACTCAATTTTAGAGCTTTTGGATGTCTCACTGTGACTGAAATGCGCAAAGCAGAACGAGCATTCGACCCTTTCTTGGCGAAACAAGTTATCCATCATGCATTGTGTAGATATCGGTAGCACCAAGGAACTTCGTGTGAAGCGCAGTTCCGAGTTGTTGGGTTGGAGCTCGGAGTTCTGGGTTGCTTTTGCCTCAAGTGGGGGTTGTGGACCAATGGTATCGAAGACCCTGGCGATGGAGATCTACGTGAAGTAACTATAAATGACCAACTGAAATCCATCTTTCGTTCGGCATTGAACCAATTTGCAACTAAGTCGTATTTCAGACTTTCTCGCGATGGCCATCAATCACGTTTTTCTTTGGACCTCTGCTGCCAAAGCGGAGAGCTTGCAAGCCTTTTATCGCACGATCCTCAAGCCTGTCGGCTATAACGAACTGATCCGAGTCAAGGACTGTAATCTAGTTGGCTATGGCAGTGACTATCCGTACCTCTGGCTGCAGACACTACCTGCAGATAAGTCGCCTTTGCCAACGCATATAGCATTTGACGCTCCAAGTGAGTACTTCTATTCCAAGCTTCCTATCGGTAGAAGCACTGACAGTTGAATTAGATCAAGCAGCGGTTGATGAGTTTTATCGCCTCGCGCTGTGAGTATTGCCTAAGAACATCCACTTGAGTTGTCTGGGATTCTCTAACAGCCGAATTCTCTCCAGGCAAAATGGAGGTCGTGATAACGGAGAACCTGGCATAAGGAAGGAGATGAGTCGCCAGCCTTACTACGCGGCCTTCGTAATCGACCTGGATGGGAACAACATTGAAGCTGTCTATGTACCAAAATAGCGTGTGACAGAGATAAATTTGTTAATCGAATATTTTATTTGTCGACTTCTGTTTGAGTCATGTGCAAATGTCATTCTCCGTCTACTTTTCCATGTAGATACAGTCTGTAAAGACTTCACCTCCTATTCATAAGGCCTGAACTGTATGATTTGTCATGGATTGAATGCTCTTGCTATGGGCTACGAGACTTTGAAATAGTGAGTGATATCCTTGTGTAGCATCGAATTGTATAAACACGGAAAGTGTTAGCGTTTCTTGTACGAAATAAACACAGATCTTCTTACGAACAAAAAATTGGCTCGTTAGGAACCGATATTTGCTTACGCATTGAGGTCTCTACTGTTACTGAAAAGGTCCTTCGTATAAAGATTTGAATTCAATTTTTATGTTAATTTTCCAGTTAATATGAGCGACCGGGTGACCTTAGCGATGAGCAATTTTGATGGTCAAGTAACTCCCAAGCAAATAAACAAGCAATTTATGATTGGCCATACATCCAGAGCAAGATAGGAAAGTAGAAAGAGCCAGCCAGGGAGGTAAAGTCTTGCAGAAAAGTGCCCTCTGGATCGCAGAAATGCCCAACTACTTCTTCCCAGTATCGGATAGAGTCGTGCTAGATCCCGATCCACCCTTTCCTTGGCTGGAGTTGCCACCCCCACTGGAGTACTGAGAGGAGGTCGAGGATTTCGAAGACTCACGGCGGTCAGCGGCACCTTGAGCCCGAGAGGCGAAGCCGCCAGAGGTCATGTCACCACCGGATTTCGCCTGTTAAAGGTTAGGTATTCTCTCATAGTAAGCCGATAGGTATAAATGGGCGCACCTGTGTAGACTGGATCCGTTGGGAGTCCGACTTCGACATTTGATTACGAGGCATTATGACTTTTATTGAAATTGGATATGTGTTGGAGGTAAGATTCTTCCGGATGTCGGAGATGATAATCTGGAGATGGAGTACTTGAAGAAAAGAGAATGAAGTGATGGGGATATGGAGAGAAAGAGAGAGAGGACGTATTTATAGAGCCTCTAGAAGGCGTCAAACTAAGACTGCTGCCGGAATTCGTCATCAAACTCTTTGTACTTGACTTTTTTGATCGCAAATGAATTAGAAACAAATGGAAAATTGAAGATCAAATATGAAATTGTGCTTTTCTAAAAAAGATCGTGGAAAACTCAAAGACACTTCACATACAACACAAATCGCGCAATAGTATGTTTCAAAAACGAAGAAACAACATACAGCAACATTTATTTTCGCGAGGAATGGATTCGGCTTCAGCTTGCCGACTCAATCGTCTCCGCCATCACTCTGGTTCAACCCCGGGATCCTAACCCCATGCCCGGTAGTGTTCCGGCGTCGACTTTGGTAGGTGTCTTGACCCATCCACGCCCATGTGCATCCAGAATAGCCTTGTGCCAAGCAGTGGCCATCTTTTCATAACCATCCTCATTAGGGTGTTTCTTGTCAGACAAGTCTGATGCTTTAATGTCGATAGGAACAGAAAGTATGTGCTGGCCACGTTCTTGCTTGCGAGTGATAAGGGCTCCAAGCTTCTTGTTAAATGCGTCTGTATTTGCCTGCATTTTAGGATCATTGGCCCATATGACAGGAGCAACAAGAACCGTCACACCCGGAGACCCATCAAAAGCCCTGTCAATGATTGATGTTATCACACTGGGAGCTTCATCGAGATCGGTGCCCAGATCCATATTATTGGTTCCAGCATGCACACAGACGACATTTGGCTTAGCTGGGAGGGAGCAATCAATATATTTCCGAATATCAGCTAAAAGCTTGCCACTATGCCCCTCGTGGTCATTGTCTCTCATGTCGCCGTTTCGGAGACTACCGATCATATCTGTTGAAGTGTTCGAAGTTTTCTGATCTGCAAGCAGTTTTTGACGAAGCTTTTCTCGATAACCATTCTTGTCGGGTGAACCATTTCCCTTGGTGATAGAATCTCCAAGCGGCATAATACGAAGGTCAGGAAGACCCTCCGCAGTGACGAGGGGCATCACTATCAAAGTGAGCGCCAGCATCACTACAACACAGCGAATATTAGCCATTGATATTCTATATTCAAGGTACGGCGTGGCTGTGGGATAATAATTTATTCGGTAACGCCCGAAATCTGAAAGCAAGGCAATATATGTTTAATACAGCGCTCTGGGGCAGTCTTTGTGCTCCAGCTTTTTAAATTCCTGTCCACTTACACAGCCCTTCTTGGCTTCTGTGACAATTGCATTTATTTTGATTATCACTGAAATTCGGATTCCCCGTTATCCATGGCAGGGATGACCGTCCCCCAATAAGAGCGTACAGCGCTGCTGGTTTTCAGCTTGTGGGTCGAAACGGGATACATAACTACCACTCAGTGGACTGTCCGAGTCAACTGGACCATCACGAATACTATTGTGGCATCTACATATGGTTAGATAGTACGCCTAATGCCTAACTCTCGATTTGCAGCCAATGCCGTAATCTAAAGATAATCTGGAATGCCTTGCCAAGCCTTGCCCCGCAGGTGATGTCAAGAGAGTGGTTGCCTTAAGGTGATCACTGCATCTACTTCAAACGCCACTGGTGTCAAGCCGATTGAAGAAAGTTTGTGTTGTCACTTGCAAATGATTGTCCTGATATAGTATGGCAACTTTGTTGATCGACCCTAGAAGTGACTAGATAGGTTTGTGTAGAGAGGGGCGTCAGTTTGACGCATTCTCTCGGATAGATATTTTACTGAGACGAATATGTATCGTTTTGCCCTGGTGTGCTTGGTGGAAAAATCAAATCATTTTCTGCGCTTGTGTCCAAGGAGTTCTGCGATTGAGCCGATGAATGGAAGGACCGATCAGTGCCATAGTATGTGTTTTGAGGAATCCTGTGTCCATGAAGATAACCGAGTCGCTCAGGAGACTGTCGATAGTGAGGATAGCCCACTAGCTGCAGCCTGCAGGTATTTAGACGTGTGCTTTTTGCCATGATAACTTTGAAGTAACGCGCGATTGAGCTCACGGTAGCGGGCGAGCTCAATTCGATCTATCTCTTAGAAGCGCTCCTTTCCCTGATATGAGTAGATTGGGATATACGACGGTAGCTTATCCAATGATCTCTCACTTCGCTCGGTGCGCTGTTGCTGGTAGACAGGCATTTTTTTAGTGCTTGTTTGGATGAACTGGCGTAAAAAGGTTGATAGTCTTGACCAAAATATCAGTTCTAAGTAGTGATATTTATAGAGAAAATGCTTAACAATGTTCAGGACCATACTTCATTATAACCAGGTTAGACTGGGATAGCGCATTACCATACGCAAGAGTAAGTTCAGAATCAGCCACATATAAAGGGTAAAAAATCATTTAAGCTAGAGTATTCACCGGAAGTAAAACCAAAAAGAAAACAAAAATTTACAACAGCGTATCTAAGGCTGTGAGCACGTGGCGCCCACGATTCAGGTGTGGGTCGCTCGCCGCCCTATTCAGCCCTCTTCCAGGCAACCTCAATCTGGTGGACATTCTCCCACCATATTAAGCCTAGTTATAAATTACGCGCGTGACTTGTGCAAAATCCGCAGAATTCAACATAATGCTCTTCCGTACTCTTCCGCCTTAACCTTAGTCTACTCCGTACCGCAGCTAACATTGCCCTGGACCCAACTTGATTTCTTTCAAGGTTTCTTCATTTCCTTTTCACAAAATGATTCCAAGACTCTTTCGGAAGCAATTATCCAAGCATTCCAGCTCTTAAACTCGTACCATCCGTTTTCCTACCATAAATGGCCCTTCACAGCTCACCAAATCATTCTCAAAGCAATGAGTTCCTCACACATCCTGGGTTATGAAATCGAAGAACCATCAAAACGGGATCCCACCATGGAAACATGCTTAAACAGCGCCGATAACCTAGAACGGCTTCTTCAAAAAGACTGGTTCACAAAGTGGGGCTTTGTTGTCTATCGCTGCACATATCAAAGCCAGAAAGACTGGGAAATATTTATGGCTCGCTTCCTCCAGCCCGTCACAGAATACCTTGAGTTCTACAAGGGTCTAGATATGCGAGAAGAATTTAGACCAACAGTCTTTGAAGGCCCCTCATTTGCTAGTGCGGCCACCGCTGTTCTCCGCACTCATTTCAGGAAGTGAGCTATGACTGCACCGCTGCAGGAACACGGTGTCGACACTTTAGGACAGTCGGATCGCTACGGATTTTTTGTTATGGTCGACCAGGAGGCGCTCGAGTCTGTCTTGAACTCGGACCCAGATACCAACACAAAAACTGGGTTTGTTCGTCTTGTTTATGGAGAATGGGAACCAGACTATGAGTCAGTTGATCTGGATGAGGAGCTTAAGCCCCTGGAGGGATGCACGCTGGAAGATGTTGGTTGGATGAAAGTGCCATACGACGGGGTGCAATATCATGGAGCCCTTGATATGTGCGATTTTCACGACTGGGAAATGTATTATGCTCGTCCTCCGGAAATTCAGGCCTTGGGTTCAATTTACAGTGTCCACAAGTAACCAGTGGGACCGGAGGTTTTAAGGTCCTCCGTGCTCCCTGGGTACCAAGTAATATCCAGCCTTGAATTGGATCAGATGGATTCATCGCAGAAGCCTGAGGTCGTTGGCCTATGACGGAACTTCTTTGGTCAGGTCGAATAGGTTGCCTTGTTATGCTAGATTGATATGGAGGGTATCTATCGCAAGTCTGGAGCTGCTTCAGCTATTCAGGGCATTCGTGATGGATTCGAACGTTCTCCCTTCGACTATGATATCTCAGGCCCGGACCTTGATATCCATGCGGTAACCTCCACTCTGAAGCAGTACTTCCGCAAGCTGCCTACCCCTCTCATCACCTACGACGTCTATGATTCGATTATTGATTCCCCCGATATTACCAACACGGCTGCTCGGGTTGATTCTTGTGAAAGAACTTTCTCAATTGCCTCGTGTTCACCGTGATGTCCTTGAGTTCCTCGTGTTCCACTTGAAGCGCGTGGTGGAGCGACAAGACGAGAACCTCATGACCAGCTAAAACGTGGCTGTTGTGCTTTGGTGAAGGTAAGTGTTGTCCCGAGTCTGAGTTTGGGCCTGGTTCCTGCTCAGCTGTTCGGTTCCCGTTCATTGCTGTTGTGGTTCCCATGCTAACTTGTATACTAGACCCCCTCATCCAAACAAGCCGACAAAGCCAAGAAAAACCTCGACAAGTACTCCTACCTTGTAGGTAACGCATTCGGGCGCGACAAGAAGGGCCGCGTGCAGCGGGATGATCCATCTGATATTCACGCTGCTGGCGAGGGGAGTGCCGAGTACACGCCATACGTGTTCTACGAGTTTGAATTCAATTGAGGAATTTCGGGCAATAAGTTCGGGGAATTGGGGAAGGCTTTGCTTTCGGTTTTGGACCTTTACCGTCACCTTGAGATCGTTGCGTACTAGTACATATATACCACCAGGTACATTTAGCACAAACATGATTCGTTTTTTACTACCTTGCTCCAATGTGCCAGATTTATTAATGGACTAGCAAAGTCCAAACCTCAAGAGCCTCAAGTTGAAGAGCCTACCTACACCAGTGTCACACCAATGGGCATTCAAGTTCCCTCCAGCATGGCTCACAAGTCCTTAAGAACCTCATCCAATCGATACAACTCACGCCCCAAATCACCATCAACCCGATACCTCTCCGAAAGCGTCGCATATTCCAAAAGGTCAGTCGTCTGCATCCAAGACCCAATAATACTCCCAACATCATCCACCTCATCATCAACCCGCCCCTGACGAATAACCCTCCTCAACCCATCCAAATAAAGCACCAGCAGTTTCCCCGTTTCGAAAGCCTCTTTATCCGCAACAAACATAAACGTAGTTGTCGCGACTTTCTGTAATGTCATCCCCGTAGACTCAATTATTGAATCTCGCTCATGAAGCCATGCCGCCGGATCTGATTGTTTCGCCGTTCGCAGATCACGCTTAAAGTATAGACGTAGGCCCTTGAAGATATCGTCCATTGGGTCATGGACGCGTTTAATTATCCGTTTCTCCTTGCTAGTCTTAGAACCACTAAGAGAACAGGGCTCGGGTGCAATTGGACCAGCGATTTCAGGAAAGATATCGAAGATTCGGCGCCATGACTCCGAGTCTGGGTCTGGACCTGAGTCTGCAGCATTGCCAGTGCCAGGTTCAAAATTGAATAGATCCTCGTTATCGAGGAGAGCCCATTCAGTTTCTTCACTGAATATATTGGTATTGACCCATTCTTCCATTTGCGCGTCATCTTTGGCTCTCTGGTCTGAGTTTGGGGCACTGTAGTAGGTGCGCAAGAGATACGGACATGATTCATCTGGATATGGATTCATTGCGTGCCATCTTAGTTCTTGACAACGATATGGTTGGAGGATTATGTCGATTTCTTCTGGTGTTGGTTGTCAAAAGCCGATACCTTCGACAAGCTGGGTATCATTACTACTGCTACCAGCAATAGTAGTACTAGTGCTGGTGATAGGGAGGTCTTCGCGGACTTCGTACCCTTTTATAGGGAGAATGTTTACGTTGAGAAAATCGGTGACGAGTCTGCTTCGTTGTTGGTCTGGGGTTTCGGTTGAGGAGAAGTCCCAGTTTAGCTTTGGAGAGGTCAGATTTCAGCATCATACTTGATTGATTCTGATATCACTCACTATGAAGTATTGCTCAATCAATAATCTACCCCAAGCGGGCCCTGTCTTGTCTGATTCGGACATGACGATGAGAGCACTAGCAATACTAATAATATACTAGTGGTTGAGGGAGTTCTGAGGGAATGAAGACTGGAGCTTGAACTTGTTCCAATGTTGCCCAGGTGGAAGTTATTCACGGCTGGGAACTGTTCAAGTTGGAGCTGCGGGGTATCAAGTTGGGGAAACACTGCTTGGTTTAAACAGCAACGATTGTGCCAAGATAAAAAGCAGGGGTAATCTGATTTGAATTTTACTGTATTATTACTAGTGTAGTGGGGAGTATCGGCCTGCCCACCAGCATAAGGATTATGTAAGGAAATTGGCCTAATTTGGAAGGGAGCTTATATACATTCATTTAGATAGCATCTTTAGCATCACCCAGAGATCAATTACACGAGTTCCAGCCTATTCAAGAGTGTGCCAGCAGTTAGCCCTAGTTGGGGTGTTGTCTACCCTCATCCTTCTGCCCCATTCGACCTGCACGTACCGACCGTGCTGCCTCGAGCTTCCTATCCCGTTTCACTAGTATTGGTGTATTTGAACTTTACCTACTTAAGTAGTATGCTTAGAGTAGATGGGTTCGGATCAATTGATCACAGATCCGCTATGACAAACTTGAACTTTCTTCGCAGGTTCTCTTAAAAAGTTATAGAGAATTTTATGTTAAGTTATTTATCCTGGCTATCACGTAGATTAGGTATAGATCAGACATAAATTACTAATATAGCTAAAACAAGATCAAATTACTAAAGAAAATATAAAGTAAGGTAATTACTTCTGACTAAAGCTCACTCTCTTTGACACGAGCCCCGTGACAATTCTGTTTTATATACTAAAAATTATTAGTAAATAGTTATATAATTATTAATACCTACTATATATTAAGAATATCTTTCTTAACTAGATCTAGTAAAGAGTAAAAAGTTTCTTACTCTTATCTTAATATAAAATTAATAAAGTTTAAATATACAGATTTCTATAAGAGTAATTTTTTTTATTATAATATAAGATTCTACAAAGAATTTTAATAATTAGAGAATAAGATTAGACTTCTCTTTAGAAAAATTTACATTAGCTACTTTATTATAAGATAGTCTCTATCTATCAGATATTTATAAGTTTTAATAATCCTAAACTAGTATAGAAATTACTAATAGTGCCTAAATTAATATTATATTCTTATAGTTTTAGAATATAGCTAAAGTAAGCTACTTATAGTAAATAGTATTATCTACTTATTTCTATATATTCTAGTATTTATAAGTAAAACTACATAATATAGTATATATATTCCTCTTATCTAGCTTCTTTTATATTTCTTTAAAGAGTATCTTATATCAACTAATAATATATAAAAAAAATATTTTCAAGAATAGCAGACTAGAATTACGCTCTCAGGCTTTTATTTATTAACTATTATATATTAGGAGAGAGTAATATATCGCAGCAGATATTCTCACCCCTTTTCGCCCTGTTCTCACCCGCTCTCACCCTATTCTCACCTCTCTCACCCCAGTCTCCAGAATTCTCACCTATATCACCCGCACTCACCCTAACATAAAACCTGACGCTATTTTAAGACCCAGGGCTCTTTAGTTACTGACCGCGTTTAGTATGTGGCTTAAGTACGGCTGAGCGGACGGGAAGCCCTGTTCTCCACACCCTATGGTCGTATGTATCAGAACCGGGTAATTGGGGGGTTATGTAGCAGTTGGCGAGCCCCTAGAGATCGCGCGATTCGGGTGATTCGAGTGAGTGCGCAATAGACAGAGTAAGAATGGGGTGAGCCGAGGTGAGAATCATACCCTGTTAAGCGACCACCGCACTGATCTCTTTCACCTGAGTCAGTTTAGAATATGGTTGGTTTAAAGTCTCCCCTTGAAGCGATTGGTCTTCTGTTATCTGCATATAGCCTCTATCTTGAAGAATATAGTCAAGCGATTGCAGCTTCTGTTACGCTCTATACAAGAACCAAATTTCCAAGGCCAAACCTTGGAAGCTACGTGGGTGTATTTATTAGAGCAAGCAGCTTGGAATTAACTTTTCATGGTGGAAGAGCTAGAGATAGTTACCAGCTCAGAATAGATACGAACTTGCAGCAAAGAAGTGAAAATGCTACTGCGCAATCAATGGACCAGAATATAGCGAGAAAAATTGAAGTACCAAGTCGTCAATGCGCAGCGCACGCAAGATATTGAGCCACCATCCAAAGAAGCGCTGAAACATCCGAGTCCGAGAGAACCTTGGAAGAAATCCACGGCCCTACTCTATCACTAGCATGGAATACTCTGGGAATTTGTTCAGTTAGCATTCCAGACTGTGATAGTATTTTCGGAAACTTTCCTACCGGAGATTTTCCGACCGAATGACTTATACTACTAGAATTACGAGCGTGCTAGAAGTGCATAAGCCACTCAGGATCCCCGGTCTAGCTCAGCTCCATATTCACTGATTCGCTTTTCGGAAAAAGTCCGCCTGGGCGATATGCCGGCGTCAAGTCCGAAGAGCTTGGCATGGCCGAAATACTTCCAAGGGCTTTATTTTCCTGGGGTACAGCGGACGCACGTTCATTCCAAAGACGCGGGGTATGGGGATATGGTTCAACTTAAAAAAAATGAGGGGAAAAAAATAGGAATGGCTTTTTCGACTAACGACTAACTCATCCCCTAGTTCAAGTCCATTCTCGTCAAACAAGGGCTGTGCAAAATCTATAAATCAAGCGATATCTCCAGCTTTTCGTGTTTTTTCTAGCACCGCCAATAAATAGCACGATTATATTGTTACCGGCCCCGGTCCGACGAAATGCCTTCATCGGTAAATTCCAAACGCCATTCCCTTGACATCAAGGGTGATGTTGAGCTCGAAGAGTTCGCCCCAGAGAGGGACCTCATTTTGGAGCGATACGAAGTTATAAGAGACAAATCACAAGAAGAGCTACGAAAGATTGAGAAGTCTCTTGTTCGCAAGCTCGACTGGAAATTTTTGCCAATGGTCACAGCCATGTTGCTGATGAAGTGAGTATAGCATTTCAGTTTGATACGCCTTGTCATTAATTGAATTCTAGTTACCTTGACCGAATTAATGTATCGAATGCGCGATTAGCTGGTATGCAAGAAGATCTGGGAATGAATGATACTCAGTGGTCCGCTGGAATCTCCCTGTTTTATGTGGGATATATTATCTCTCAAATACCAGCCAATGTTATCGTTGCGAAAGGAAGCCCTCGTTTTCTTCTACCTGCTTGCATGCTCGCGTGGTCTATCGTCACCATATGCATGCCTGCTGTTACGGCGGGGTGGGGTTTTATTTTATGTCGTTTTCTTATCGGCCTTGTTGAGGGACCATTCGTACCTGCAGTCTCCTTGATGACGTCGTCCTGGTATACTAAGAACGAATCACCTCTTCGGATGAGTATATGGCATGCCGGTAACACTATTTCGCAAGCCCTTTCGGGTCTTCTCGCGGCTGCCATACTTGATAATTTGGAGGGAGTCGCGAATCTCAGGGCATGGAAATGGTTTCTTTTACTCGAAGGTATGCTCTAACTAAATTCGACTTTCCCCAAGAGTTTAGTTTTAACCTTTATGATTTAGGCATAGTCAGTATACTCGTGGCGCTTGTGAGCTTCTGGTTCATCCCGAATTTCCCTGACTCAACCGGCACATACTTTCTTACGGAGGAGGAGTTGGCCATGGCCCAATATCGTCAGACAATTTCGGCTGGTGGGCTGTCGGAGGATGACTCAGGGGGCCATTGGGATGGGTTCTGGAAAGCTATGAAGGATCCTTTCTCGCACCTTTTTGCGGGTATTCATTTTTCATTAATCATTGCTCAGTCATATAAAGACTTCTTCCCTTCGGTAAGATCTGTCTCTTTTAGAGGACATAGAGTTACACGTTTGACTAACAAAATCCCAGATTGTGAAAACTCTTGGGTTTGACAATAACATCACATACCTCATTCAAGCACCCCCGCCTGTCATTGCTTTCTTGGTGACTTTAGGAATTTCATGGTCATCAGGGAGAAGGCTAGAACATGGCTTTCACATCATCGTGCCTATTTTAGTGACTCTCGTCGGTGCTGTGGTAATGATCACAACCCTGAATGTGGGCGCCCGCTACTTTGCCATGATCCTCCTGGTCGTGGGTCCTTTTGCTGGACTCAGCGTAGGTTCCCACAATTATCTCGCAGCTCCACAAATAATAAGCTAATGCTTCACTCATTAGGTGCAAATTTCGTGGGAAACAACTGTTGTTCCTCGTCCTCGTACTAAACGTGCTGCTTTGATTGCTTATGCCAACTGTGTCTCCTCGGTTTCCCACTGGTTTACTCCATACTTCTTTTTGACTAACCAAGAGCCCTACTACCAGACTGGCGGAGGCGCTATCATTGCCGGCTGTGGCCTTACTGTTATCTTTGCTCTCGTGACAAAGTGGTATTGCGTCAGAAAGAATAAGACTCTCGAAGCAGCTGAACATGCTTCTGGCGAGCCAGAAGGATGGAGATATGCTGGCTAAACAGGTATCCTGAAGTCATTGGGTATCAGCATTATGAGTAGTACTGCCTATACGACCTTCATGTCAACGCAACATTGTAATTCCCATTTTCCTTTTTCAGACCAAGCTATCTCAATACTCATGATTTGGATATTTTGCATCGCTATCCGGCCACTCATTCCTTATTTACATTTCTCGCTCTCATCATTCTCTGTTATTTCTCTTCGCGGATGCGCTTGGGACATTTTGTGTCCTTCTCCTGTGCTTATCATTATTGTGATATATTGAATTCGATGGATGGGCTCTGTCATCATCGTTTGTAAGGTGGCTTGGTCTATGACAAAACATCACCGTGGGCTACATCCAATAATTCGAAAATAGTATAGAAATTGTCAGCCGTTTCCAATTCAATGCTATGTTTTTATAATCTTGAAGTATAATTGAAACAAACTGTCTATGGCGGATAGTTTTGTCTATTTGTTGTCAAATGTTCTGGTGTTTGCGCATGAAATCACGGAATGCAGTATATGGCTTTTTTGTCAAATTCTTTTGGATTTTTTCAGAGACATTTTTCTGTTGTAGTGAATACCGTACTTTCAACTGATAGACTCATGACATGGTACTACTATTGAGAATTTCCTTTATATATTGACTCGGAGTGTGCCAAACTACTGGCTATATTGATTGTGTTGACAAACGCCAGCAAATCCTGTGTCCCGAATGTCTCTAATTTGCTTCACCCCGGGCGTGTTTTCTACTAATCTCAATCCAAGTCCTGTTACACATGTCTATCCATTATACTTGTTGGGGGATTACCGATTAACTAATAAGTACTTAAAACGCATAGCCGCAGCTGAAAGTTTCTCATATGTACGGGCACGCACATCTGGGTCCTTGCATTTGATCCCGCTGATACCTAGTATAGCGGGGAATACCGCTACAATTTGATATGCATTTTGATTGGCCTATTATGTTGGGATCTGATTAGCTAGTCCAACGGGGGCATTCTTATGAAAAAGGCTTCAAGTACGTTGAATACTGTCAGATAGCAATCTACACATCTCTCATCTCATCTCATCGCAGGGCAGAACGTTGTTGGGTGTTGGTTATTCTCCTCCTTCTCCATCTGACCCACACGTTCTGACCGTGTAGCCTAACTAGAGCATCCTATTCCGTTTCACTAGGGATGTCACAAGAATAATACTTGAAAGTTGAAATTCTTCTAGATTCCTCTATTCAATTTCTATACCAACTAATATTCAAATATCTATCCCTTACGCGGACTGCTGTCAGGCACCATAGTGAACAAACGATGCCCACACATTGGGACTTTCAGTCTCGCGGATCTTCAACACAGCACCGTGCAGAGCCTCGGCAATCGATCGATTACTGAGTGGCCCGGTGATCTGCTGAGCGAGATGACGATAGAAATGGTATGCCAC
This sequence comes from Penicillium sp. S1701, assembly GCA_023626415.1. Lineage (NCBI taxonomy): Eukaryota > Fungi > Ascomycota > Eurotiomycetes > Eurotiales > Aspergillaceae > Penicillium > Penicillium sp. S1701. The sequence continues at coordinate 96,713 of JAMAGY010000069.1, forward strand.
AGGTGCACAGACAGCGTCCTTCACGGACCACAACGACGCAATCACGTGTCCGAAGCCGGCCACCTGAAACGCGCTGGCCAAATGGATCGCCTCGTCGGTGAATTTGCCCGCCGTGATCTCAGCAGTGGAGCACGCTGATAAGAAGGCAATTCGTGCACGTTCCACCGTGTGGTCAGAGATTTGTTGCACTGTCAGTCGGTCAACCAACGGGCCCGACGGTTTGTCTTCCTGGAGAAGTAAATAACTCTCGGATGGGTCGATGGCGTCAGAGGAACCGTGGCATGCAAAGTGAATGATGTCAGTCTCTTGCATAGCCTGTAGTACGGCCTCTGACTGGGGATATATCTGCACCTGGAGAGTGAATTCGGAGCCAGCAGCAGCAGCTTCGATGGACTTGATCTCGGACTCAATGCCAGGTAATGGTGTTGCCTGTGGTGTAGTGGGCATGGCCATGATAGCTACCGAGGTTTGTGCATCGCGGGTTCGTAATTTGGACAGCTGGGACCGTGAATAGGCAAGTGCCTTGATGGTCGGTATATATGAAGAGATGGCACGGCCTAAGGTGCCTTGGAGTGGATCGTCGTGATGTCCAGCGGCATGGAACGGAAGAGAGCTCGCTGCGCCGGTCCCCATCCACCAGATGCGATACTTGTCCGTGGGCACAGACGATCGGCCATCGATGAAATCCAGAATTGGCTTAACACAGTGATCCCACAGCCAGGAAAGAGCTTCAGTATCGTAGTATGACTCAGTAAGTCGGGCGATTGGGTGAGAGGCCTCTAGCTCACTTTGGACATCGCGCGGACCTCGCTGGCCTACGTCCCGAAACCGAGCTAGCACCTCTTTGAAACCAAAGTTACAGTGGCTTAGCATGAGGGGTAGCTCAAGCGAGTATATTTGGCCCTCCATGACTATCGAAGCATGGCTGCCGAGGTCCGTGATATTGACCGCGACTAGTGGACCCTCCGCGGCCTGAGCAGTAAGTACGTGAACTTCAGGCTCCAGGAGAAAGCGCTTATACCCTGGCTCCTGGCGAATAGCAGATAGACATTTTTCTAGCTCGCGGGAGGCTAGCTTCTTCCTCTCGACTAGATGTGCGGTGTCTTCAGATTCCGCTGATGGCAAAGGCTGGGACAAAGTGCGCCGAAGGTAGTCGTACTCGGTCGCTAGGCGGGAATGGTCCCTGTGGAGCTGATCCACATCACTGCGACTGTCGATCAGATAGCCGAGGATCAGGCCTCGACCAAACTCTAGGTGCTGAAGAGCATGGTTGGGCATGTTATTATGGTGGAAAATAGTGCAGATATCAGCAGCTAAGCCTGCGATCTGGGTGATAGCATACTGCTGATCCTGGCGACTGAGGTGACGGCCGCATAGTAGAGGAAGGAGCTGGGTTGTTTGTTCGGCGATAGAGGAAGCTTTGCGCCAGTGATGATGATGCGTCAAGATGCGAAGAAGTCGACGAGCTACAATAACGCGAGTAGACGGAAGGGCATTTGTGGAAAAGAAAGCATCCTCAAGCGTTATCAGTACTAGTTTAAGATCGTCAGGTTTGCCCGTTCGATCATATCGACTGGACAGGTGATCAGAGAGGTTTTTCAAACGGCCTGCGCGGTCGGGATAGTCGATTGGAGTAGCCCGCACGGCGTCTTGAGCCCAGCTGATGGCAGCCTCGAGATCGTCAAAATTATCTGTCCGCTTATATCGACTACACAGGTGAGTAGACAGGTTGTTAAGATATATCGCCTGGTCGGGACGGTCGGCTGGAGTAGCATCTATAGCGTCTTGAGCCCGGCTGATAGCTGCCTCTAGATCCTCAAGACTGCCTGTTCGATCATATCGACTAGACAGGTGATTAGATAAGTTGTTTAGATAAATCGCCCGGTCAGGATGGTCGTCTGGAGTAGCCTGCACGGCGTCTTGAGCCCGGCTGATGGCGCCCTCAAGATCATCAAAATTGCCCGTTCGATTATATCGACTAGATAGACGATTAGACAGGTTGCTTAAATAGCCTGCGCGGTCAGGATGGTCGACTGGAGTAGCCTGTACGGCGTCTTGAGCCCGGCTGATAGCAGCCTTGAGATCATCAAGATTGCCCGTTCGATCATATTGACTAGACAGGTGATAAGAGAGGGTGTTCAAATAGCCTGCGTGGTCGGGATAGTTGATTGGAATAGCCTGCACAGCGTCTTGAGCCCAGCTGATGGCAGCCTCGAGATCATTAAGATTGCCTGTTCGCTTATATCGACGAGACAGATGATTAGACAGATTATTTAAACGGCCTGTGCGGTTAGGATGGTCGACTGGAGTAGTATTCACGGCGTCTTGAGCCCGGCTGATGGCACCCTCAAGATCATCAAAATTGCCCGTTCGATCATATCGACTGGACAGGTGATTAGACAGGTTACTCAGAATAGTTGTGCGGTCGGGATGGTCGACTGGAGTAGCCTGTACGGCGTCTTGAGCCTGGCTGATAGCACCCTCAAGATCATCAAGATTGCCCGTGCGATCATATCGACTAGACAGGTGATAAGAGAGGTTGTTTAAACGGCCTGCGTGGTCGGGATGGTCGATTGGAGTAGCCTGCACAGCGTCTTGAGCCCAGCTGATAGCATCCTCAAGATCATCAAGATTGCCTGTTCGATCATATCGACTAGACAAGTGATAAGAGAGATTGTTTAAACGGCCTGCGCGGTCGGGATAGTCGATTGGAGTAGCCCGCACGGCGTCTTGAGCCCGGCTGATGGCAGTCTCGAGATCGTCAAGATTACCCGTCCGCTTATATCGACTAGACAGATGAGTAGACAAGTTGTTCAGATAAATCGCCTGGTCAGGATGGTCGTCTGGAGTAGCCTGCACGGCGTCTTGAGCCCGGCTGATAGCAGTCTCGAGATTATTAAGATTACCTGTTCGCTTATATCGACGAGACAGGTGATTAGACAGATTATTTAAACGGCCTGTGCGGTCGGGATGGTTAACTGGAGTAGTATTCACGGCGTCTTGAGCCCGGCTGATGGCAGCCTCAAGATCCCTAAGATTACCTGTTCGATTATATTGACTAGACAGGTGATTAGACAGGTTACTCAGAATAGTTGCCCGGTCAGGATGGTCGACTGGAGTAGCACCCACGGCGTCTTGGGCGCGGTTGATAGCATCCTTAAGATCATCAAGGTTGCCTGTTCGCTTATATCGACGAGACAGACAATTGGACAGATTGTTCAGATAAATCGCCCGGTCAGGATGGTCGTCTGAAGTAGCCCGCACGGCGGCTTGAGCCCAGCTGATAGCAGCCTCAAGATCCTCAGTATTGCCTGTCCGCTCATATCGACTGGACAGACAATTGGACAGATTGTTCAGATAAATCGCCCGGTCAGGATGGTCGTCTGAAGTAGCCCGCACGGCGGCTTGAGCCCAGCTGATAGCAGCCTCAAGATCCTCAGTATTGCCTGTCCGCTCATATCGACTGGACAGACAATTGGACAGATTGTTCAGATAAATCGCCCGGTCAGGATGGTCGTCTGGAGTAGCCTGCACAGCATCTTGAGCCCGGGTGATGGCAGCCTCGAGATCATCAACATTACCTGTCCGTTTATATCGACTAGACAGGTGATCAGAGAGGTTGTGTAGAATGGCTGCGCGGTCGGGATGGTCGGCTGGAGTAGCATCCACGGCGTCTTGAGCCCGGCTGATGGCAGCTTCGAGATCGTCAACATCGCCCGGTCGCCTATATCTATTGTATAGACGATTAAACAGATAACTAGAAAGAGCACCGAGCATGACTTTGCGGTCGAGAATAATTGATTCACTAAGTGGAACGGGGTACGTAGTAGCTCAGAATCTTTAAAGCAGTCTTCGTAGGGTCTTTTTGCTCAATGATATCCATAGTAATTCCCGGGTCACCATGATGGGTTTAAGTACCATAATCAAAAATATGGATGTTATTTCGATTAACCCCCTTGTGCATAGCCGCCGTAGTTTTCGAAATATAGATCACCTATCGGAGCCCTTCTCCGCCTCCTCTCGCCCAGTCAGCCCTCTGCTCTTGCCGCTCGGCCTCGCCGATGCGTCTGACTAGCCGTACCTGGCCTAGCCCTGATCTAGCCTCCTCGGGATTAGCGCACAGGGCAAATTGACTTGCGTGATCGCATATCTAGGGCGAAACGGAAAACTTTTCTGATTTCTGTTTCTCGGGGGGCGCGTTGACCCTTAACTCCACGTGACCAGTGCCTCCCCATCAGGATACGGGGTCCCACCAAAACCAACTGTTTACAGTGGGTGGCCAAAATAACTCGGCCGCCCCACTTGCTTATAAATAATTCTGCCGCTTTTTCTGCCGGCCTAAAACCTCGCAAATATTATAGTATTGAAGCTTCTGAAGCCTAATATTTAGTATACCATCCATCTGCCTCAATAACAGCCTTCACACGGCGAGGCATCGAATCAGATAGCCTCTCAAATACCCCCATATCAATCTGTGACCATGCCTCAGCTGCAGCATTAATTAATAGATCTCTAGTCTCCTCTGTAAATGGTAGTCTTCCAAGTAATTCAGGGCAAATTTCATAGATTTTGCCTTTCAAAACAGTCCAAATATTCTCAATTGGATTCAGATCTGGAGAATATGGAGGCCAATCCATTACTTCTAACCCCATATCAGCTAATAACTCACGTACAATAGCCGCAGTATGAGTTAAAGCGTTATCATGCATAAAAATAGCCTCCATAATTGAGTTATTTTCTCGAGCCACTGGCTGGATCAGAGTTGGAAGTACTCGCTGATAGAGATCATAAATCGTGAATCGATTCACCCCATTTGCTCTACCAGAGCCTCGATCATCTCCAAAAAGAGGAATTAATCCAGACCGACGTGAATCTCCAGAGAAACAAGCCCAAAACATCTGTGACATCTGTTTTCCAGGAAGTTCAAGCTGAAACTCTTGTCTTTTAACTTGTTCTGATAGCCAGAGAAAAGTGTATTCAGATCTACTGCCTTTTCCACGTTCAACAGTGCACTCATCTGAGAAATAAACACGTCGCCAATCTTCTGAAGTAAAGTGTTCGTACTGTTTAGCCCAAGCAAGTCTCTTGATAGCATAAACCTCGTCTAACAAGTTTCGTTTAAGCTTCTTCCACTTCCGGAGGTTTTCTTCATTCAGAAGTCGGCGGAGAGATCGTTTTTTAATCTTATGATCAACTTCTGCGAGTAAATCTTCATGTTTAATACCGGGATTCCCATGAACTGATTCAAAGATTCGTTAGCGCTCTTCTTCATTTAAAATTGGCTTCCGGCCACGGCCAGTACAACTTTCATTTGTATAACCTCTTTTTTGATGCAAATAAATTGTAGATTTGATTGTTGAAAGCGGAATTGTAGGATATTCGCGATGTATTTGCGGAAATGACCATCCAGCAGTTAACCGGAGCTCTACGAGCTTTGTACGCGTATGTGTGTCTAAATAGCAACGTGATTGGCGTCTAGGAGGACGTATTGGAGCCCTATTTGACCATAAAGGCACTGGCGGAGGACTCTGAGGCACTGGCATCTTGTAAATAGCCTATAATGGCCTATAAATGACTATTATATCGAGATATTATATATTGAATAGGGGTGCGGTAGCGTAGGCGGTCAAAAAAGGGGGGCGGTCAAAAAGTGGGGCGGCCGAGTTATTTTGGCCACCCACTGTAACTTGAAGCTCGTCAAGCACCCCTGGTGAACTGCCAAATGGTCGGAATTTCCTGCTCTGTACTGTAGTTCAATTACAGTTGATGGTCAAATGTTGTGCTCTTTTTCATAAGCATTATCGTCATATCAATTTTGCTCAACATTGTTTACTGTCAACTCTGGTGGTATCCGTATTGGCTCGTACTAGTCATGGCCTACCGAGGGTCCGAATGGTTGATTGATTGTGTCTTCAAGAGTGTCTATCCCACGATCCTGTTGAATATGTGATCGTGGTGAGCTATGTGATCTATCAACCTACACTGCATGTTACGATACAGTTCTTTCCGACATGGCCCGATTT